>JAGDQP010005304.1:0-10408 GCA_022664845.1 Lepisma saccharinum
ATATATATATATATATATATATATATATATACACAAACAATTATATACATGTGCAATAAGAGAGTACGCGGTTCTCTCGTCTCTTACAAGATCACCAAAAATGTTTTTTACGTTCCATTAATCATGCGCTCACAGAGAGGAAACTAAATGACGAAAGTGCCTGCCAACCGATCGGGAGTTAGTCAGTCAGACTATCAGCCTTCAGTAATACAGGCACGGTGTTCACA
Organism: Lepisma saccharinum; assembly: GCA_022664845.1. NCBI lineage: Eukaryota > Metazoa > Arthropoda > Insecta > Zygentoma > Lepismatidae > Lepisma > Lepisma saccharinum. Next base: position 228 of record JAGDQP010005304.1, read on the forward strand.
CACAGCAGTCATAGCTCGTCCAGTGTAAAAGATAAATTGAGGTATCTGAGCAGCTTGTTCGCGTGTGTTTGTTGTATGACTTTAAACCGGGCCTGTCAGCTGCCGCATCAAGTCGCCGCATATGCCAGGCATTTGGTGAGAATACTGTGAACGAACGCAACGCCAGGCATTGGTTCCAAAAATTCCGTTCGGGAGATGTGAGCCTTGCTGATGAACCTCGCAGTGGACGACCACATGTGTTGGATGACGAGTCCCTGAAAGCAGCCATCGAGGAGGACAGTGGTTTAACGTGTGATGAACTTGCAGAACGGTTCCATATTTCCGCTGAATCAGACTGCACCTGCATGGGATAGGAAAGTCGTACAGGTTAAGCAAGTGGGTACCCCACACATTGTCGGCAGCCAACAAGGAACAACGAATGACAGCAGCTCGGTACCTGAACACACCCATATTTGTTCGCTTGTTCACTGGTGACAAAAAGTGGGTCCTATATGACACTCCCAAGCGTACCAGACATTGGTTGTCGCCACGTGACCCTGCTCCTCAGGACCACCTCTGCACCCACGAAAGGTTATGCTCTCTGTTTGGTGGACTTGTAGCCAAGTGGTGCATTACGAGCTCCTTCCACCTGGCCAGACTCACAGCAGTTGCAAAGGGTGCACTGTGCATTGCGCCAGAAGGAGCCGGCATTGGTTTATCGCAGGGATGTGCTGTTCCTCAACGACAATGTCAAGCCATATGTGGCAAAGAGGAACCGGGAGACCCTTCAGCAACTTGGCTGAGAGACACTTCGCCATGCACTATATTCACCGGACCTTGCGCCAACAGATTACCACCTATTTCATTCGTTCGCCAACCACCGCCTATGATGGAGACCTGCGGAACACACTTACTGACTTCTTTGCCTCGAAGACCGCCGACTTTTATCACTAGGATAGTGTGCAGCTGCAGGAACGTTCGCAAAAGGTGTTGGATGCTGATGGATTTTACTTCAAAACCTAATAGTACGTACCATCCACCGTATTGCTCTTTGTTTATCCCTGCTATTGAACGGCAAACACTTTTTTGGTTACCTTGTATTTCCTAACAAGGTGAAAACCCAACAGTGTTTGAGACTATCTTTCTCAGCATTCGTTTTAAAACTATATTCAATTTCTTTCTTTCATTTTTCCTTATTCCACAAGACTTCGAAGTTTCAAATAGGTTAAAACTCGAAAACTTGTCTCTCTTCTCCCTCCCTGCCTTCCGTAGCTTAACATCTGAGAAACACATTCGAAGTCAGATTTTGAACTTCTTTTCCCTTCCCAACTTTTTTCGATGCGGTCTTTGTCTCGAACTGAAACTGGTTGACCTTGACGTTGAGATTCAAAAAGGGTTAAATTTGTTTCTTGATTTTTCGAAGATCCTCTCCCCCACCCTCCCGTTGCATAACATTCGAATGCAGGCTTCAACCAGACTGATTTATAGCGTGGTTCAAATTTTCAAGATTTATCGAATGGTTGTTTATCTCGAACTGAAACTTTTCGACCTTGAGTTCAAATTTGATGAGAATGGGGTGTTTCGTGACCGGGCTCTCATCAGTATGCAGCACGAGTTTCGAATTCGAACAGGTGGCGGAATTACACCACAAAGCTCGAACTTTTTGAGGAGGGTAAGGTGAAGTCGGCTCTCCACAACTTGGGTGATACGTGGGAGCGTTGGGGACTTTCACAATTCCCTTCCAGACCCTCATTGTTCGAATTCGAGCAGGTGGCGGCATGAAAGTTCGAATTTCCTGTGGGGGATGGGGGGAGGTGAAGTCCTTCCCAGACAACTTTGACGAGTTCGAATTTTGACATTGACTGATGTTATCTGGTTCGCAATTGACATTGATTGATGTTATCAGTTCGAATTTGGCATTGATTAATGTTGTCTGGTTCGTCTGAATTGCAAAACATCCCAAGTCCACCGGAGTATTTTTTTTCAGGAGGAACAAAAACAGTCCAAGAACTTAAAATGTTATTCCATTCAGCTAAAATTATTTTGTGTTATAAAAATGGTTTTGACTTGGGGTTAGGATATAATATTATGCAAGTGGATAGCCTTTGGAACATAGATGCCGACGAACAGAAAAAATAAAATTAAGAAAAAAGTGGACTTGGGATGTTTTGTAATTCAGGTCTTCAATGTTGACATTGATTGATGTTATCAGTTCGAATTTTGACATTTATGACTTTTTGAAATTTATGAATAGCACAAAGGTACACAGTACTACTTGGGATAAACAACAACTTCAGCCATTTATGTTTGTATCTTTGTTTTTCAATACCCAATCTCCCGAACTGACCCAAAGCCTACACTGAGCTTTTCATCACAAATTTAATTTTCTTCATTCTAAAAATGTGTAACGCTTCGTATAGATTGTCAGATGAAGAACACATTGTGAAAAATCATAAATGATAGAATGTTTCATTGCGATGATTGTCTGCTAACTGCTTACACTTCCAAAATGTAGAAAAGAGGGCTATCATATAAACGAAGAGTAAAAATAATAAAGCAGGAAAGTAAATTGGTATTAGGGTGTAACAAACGAACGGCTTCTAAGGACAGAGTCAGCAGTCACATGAGTCGGATGGGAACTGAAATTGTGACCACAGGTACCGAAGGTGAAATGATGCAGGATTTCTCTTCCATTGTGAGAATTGCCTGTTTACACCTCTCATGAATTTTAATTTATTTTAAGGCCTTTAGGCATCTATGGCTCAGGTCGAGCTACGATGAGGAGAGGATGTTGGAAGGTAGATGGCCATGGTCTATTTTGTCGGAACTATTCCGGCATTTGCCTGGTGTGACTGAGAAACATGTCAAGAAGGTCGATCTCTGGGATCGATCCCAGAACCTCCCGAATGCTAAGCCAACACTCCACCACTGAACCACGGCCGCTCGGTTACACCTATTGTGAGCTCGGTTACATCTAGATAAATATGGTAGTGCTTTAATGCAGATGTTTCTAATCAAAATTATATACCTTTTTACGAGTTCACTGCTCATCAAAACTTGAGTATGATGATGTAGTGTCTTGTGTGGGGACGACAGTTTCGTATTTAAAATTTGTTGGCCGGTGTGTTCATTTTAGGACATTTTTGACTGGACTGGGCATATAATGTTAGACTAGTATCTCAATATCTGTCCAAAATTGTATTATTTTAATTGTATTTAAACCGGCCTATATAGCACTGGCCTATCTGGAAATTTTCCGACCTCCCTTATGGCCAATTCAGCACTGTTGATATATTACTCTGCACTGGAGTTTTACTGGAAACTTATTGATGAAATTAATTAAGACGTAACATTATTCTCTTAAGAAATCATATATTCAGCACGTGCTGTTATCCTCTCGTCATTAGCTTCAGAAGTCATTGCCTCTTGTAAATTTCCATTTGAGTTCTAATATCAAAGGTTCCTTCTAATTTAAATATTTCCAGTAAGATTCAAACAGGTGACAGTGATAATCTAACTCTCCAACAATTTACTGAGCCTGTATCTTACAATCTATGCTTTCCTTTTAAACAGACCTTGTAAAAATAGTGATACTAAATGTTCGTCTAAACAAGTAAATAAACAAAGGTTAAACCTAACTGAAGACAGAACATATAGAAAAGTAAGAAACAGAGAAAGAAATCGCAGTAGGAAAAGGAAAGATGTTCAGATAATCTGCATCCCGTAAATCCTTCTCGTAAACATGCAAACGACGTTTTCCCGCTTCCAGAGCTTTAACAAATAGGATCATTCATCACGTTCGAAAGAAATATTTTCACTAACATTCCTTTGAAAACAGAAACGAAACGGTAGAGTTTGTGTTTGAAAGTGAAATATACAACAGCTAAATGTCAACAGAAGCACGTCACTAGTGAAAGCAAGTAGGTGCTGAAAGAAGACAACGCAAAAGAGTCAAATAAATTATGGAACTCCGCTCTCAGGACATTATAGAGTAATTGTTCACGTTATTCTTAAGTGACGGCAAACTACATCTAGATGAAGCAAGTGTTAGACTTGTGATGGTACCTATGTGGAAAGAAGGCAATGTCCAGTCTAGCTAAACATTTCAGGAAAGGGCTTAACCCCTAAGAAAATATGTCGGTCAATATAGACATGTCCAAGTTAACCATGGGTATTACTTATTAAACCTTCATGCCTATACTATTATGCAGACATTGATAGAAGTTGTTCCAAAACTTATCTTATTGCTAGTTTAGACGTTTCAAACATCAGTTTTAGATCTTATAGTGACTTTCCTGGATCACAAACTCGTAACCACAACATCACAATAAAAATTATTGCCTTGAAAACAGTATCCTAAGTAAAGCTGTACTTAATGCCAGACAGGCATCTATGGGTTATTATTGGAGCTTTACAAGACAGGAAAGAGGGAAGGCAGGTGTATTTGGATAGATAATAAACTCAGATTCACCTGGTGAAACTGAAACAAACTCTGGAAAGTCTCAGTCAGTATAGATATCAGAACTTGAATCTGTGTGCCTCCTCTAAGCTATGAAAGATACAATCAATCCTTTTCCTCTCTAGACCGTTGGGAAGACCGAGACGTCGTTGACAGGACAGGCAATATTAGAAGAGATATTCCAGATAAACGTGATGAAACCTGGCTTGTCTTATCCAAGATAGAATCCTATGGTGAATATTTGTTACTGAAGCGATAGACTTGTGAGTTTTGCAAACCATAGAGTTAGTTTAAGTTAATTCCTTGCACAGATTACTGACACTTCTTAAGCACAAACTAAAACTTTTGATATATGTGTGGGATCGTTCTAATATTTCGAAAGGAAATTTTGGTCATTTTAGCTTCCTCCGCTTCCTTGAAAGCAAAATTAAGCATTTCCCTACTCCTAATACATAGATGCCCAGTAAAAATAAGCGAAGTTTGAACTCCTCTCAGTTCACCGTGGATGATTACGTAATATTGAACGATACATGTACAAAATGGTGGCTTATTTTTTCTATTAAATTTGGCTGGGTATTAGAGGACGAATATCAGAACGATTTCTTCTTCTCAACTTCGTTTTCCTCCCAATATTTCGAACTCTCTGTTCACTTCACATTTCTTTTTCATGTCTTGTATACATTTTGTGTGTACATTTATAGTTCAGCATGAGAGTCTAAAATATAATCCCAATTGGTCGCAATATCGAGGACACTACAGAAATTTTATTTTTAGCTCAGTTCTATTTATAGCCAAACCAGGACAGGGCTATTGTGAGTAAGCGAGAGTCTGGAGTAATAAATAAGATTCACCCTTCTCTTCTTTCTCTTCTGTATGAAAAGTACGCACTAAGATTTTATTAGGTATCTGCAGGCGTTTAAGGGAAAACTGGGAACAACTTTCTAAAGAAAATTATCTACAGCAGATGCAAAATTAGTTGCTAGGAAGAGGAGACCACCGAGCGAAAGGACAAAAACGAATTCGAAGAAATCCAGAGCCTGTTGAATATGCATTAAGGAAAAAGAAAAAACGAAACACTTTTCACTGATTTCATCAACAAGTTTCTTCGCCCAAGTGCTCCGCAGTCTTTCAATTAAGCAACTTCATAGAACGAAAACCTACGCATCATTTACGGCTATTGTCAATCTTGAGTTTATATGGAAATATATTTAAAAGTTTTCCAACTCAAAGAACAAAATGGCGGAAGTATCTAATGCTTTTAGTAGCACTTAACTTCAAAATGTGCTCTACGTCCTTGTTTCTTATTTGGTGGCTCACGGCGATATGCCTCAAGGGATTCCACAGGCAAAAATGTAAGTGGCTGTAGAAAAGGGGTGTCATGTTGTCTTTTGCGTGAGGAATTATCAGTTATTTCCTCCACACACTTCATTCAAAGATTATCAGCACTTTCCTTTGCTCATTTTCCTTAAGGACCTATCAGTTGTTTTCTCCAGTGATTTGATCTAACAAATTTTCAGTTGTTATCTGTACTTATTTCACCTAACGACCCAGCTGTTGTTTTCTCTGCAAACTTCACCTAACAACTTATCAATTGTCTTCCTTACTAATTTCACCTAACAACCTATCAGTTGTTTCATTTGATAATTTCACCTAACGATTTATCAGCTGTTTTCTTTGTTAATTTCACCCAATATGCTTTATTCATTTTCTATTCTTCTTGACTTTTAAGCCAAACATACCTTACAGATGTGTTCAAATTATTGGACTCAGTATTAATTTTCTTTCATTTTTTTTCGTGCAAAAATTAAATCGGAAGACACATTTGTACCTAATCTTGCTTTAATTTCTTATTTATTTTTAATGTGTCACATATGCTTTACAAAATCAATAATAAATTTGTGCGTGACATACGAACAACACTGCTATATATTATGTATTCCTAAATTAAAAACAAAGAAAGATGAAATTTTCACGAAAATTATGTCTTTCGCAGAGATACTTGGAATTAAATCCTTTATTTTATAATTAATTTTACGCCTCTGTGGCATGTTACGTACAGGCTTAGTATACTTATGCTTCAAATCACAATGATTGAACCACAAAATAGTAACTTCTTCGATAAACTGATGTTTGCCCTAAATGATCTTCTTTCTCAGCATTTCCGTGATGTAAATCCACAGATTTTCAGTGAGGTTCATGATGGGCCTGTTTGCTAGCCACGAAAGAGCACTAATATCCAAGTTCTGATATTTTTCGACGCACTTGGACTCAACCATGCATCATACTTATCACCAAACAAAGCTACAGTCTACGACAATAGTTCTTCTTGAACAACTTCTATGTATTGGTCATGCTTCATTGTTACCTCTACCATATAAAGTCCTCAGGTCCTAAAACAGAGATCAGAAACCAAATCGTGAGTGCGCGTGGATGTTTTATATTTTGTTTTACACATCCCAATTTGAAATCCTTTTCAGGTCTTGACGTTACACCAAGAATTCCGCCAGAATTTTCAGTTTGCGGGGGTTATAAAGTCAAAATTGGGAGGGTGTAAGTGACACTTTGCATGCTTTCTATCGATTTTTACCGTAAAAGTTTAAAATTGGGGAGAGCGCTCGAGAATTTGAGGGTGACACCCCTTCCCTAAGGGGGGTCTGGCAGACATATGAACATTCACCAGACACAGGAATTATAATTCATCACTGAAACACACTTTATCCCAATCATAATAAGTCCAGTGTTTTAATCTTCATACCATTCAAGTGATTCTTTGCCTGGGTTTGAGTTATTTATGTTCTCTTTCTTGGTTGGCGTCACTTTAGGTCCTCTTCACAAAGAATTCTAACACTCCCAGGTGCAATTTCTGCACCATAGTCAGCCATCTTCATGGTTAAGTCCTTAGAAGTGACTTATCTGTTTCCAGAGCCAAATATTTGAGTTATTTAGTACTTGTTATGGATGGTTTGGTTTTCGCCCAAATTTCCCAACCCTGTTTTGCAAATATGTTTACTCCTCTCTCATTGGAACACAGGTTCTACGCACAGATTTTAGACCTATCCTCACTCTAGTATGAATCTGTACGTGTGAATATCTTCCTTCCTCCAGAAGAATTTTGATAGTTTCAATTTTAAGAGGCTTTTCCCGTTATACCGAGAATTCAGAATCTGCCGGAAAAAGATAAATACGCAAAAAAGAACACGTTAAAATCACTTTAAACTAGCCCACTAGAACTATCTAATGAAACTAATATCATAACCTTTTACAACTGTAAACAACTGCAGGTCATATCTAACTTTTTGGCACAAAGAACTTAATTGCTATGTTATAGATGACGCACCATCTGAAGAATGCCTCTCAACAACTGCCATCTGCTGTTCAACAGTGAAACTTCCACTTCAAATGCAATGTAAAGAGGTGAAGAACAATAGGTTCAACACTAAAAGTCCCCGCTGTAGTACTCCGTCATTAGATATGATAAAGAAACTTTTAAAATTTTTGGAAGTGAGTCTAAAATTTCGAACACAACTGTACAGAGTGCGTAGGGTATTTGAGGACGTGAGATGTGTGTATCCAATGTCTCCCTTGTAACTAATGTATATGCGACTTCGTTCCAAGTGCATCAGGGCCGAATATAATTTGATGCATCAGATGAAGACCAGCGCTCTAGTTGTTGCCGTCTGCGCAGAACACAGTTGTTTAGAGATTGCGGCGTTCCTGGAAGTTGCAAGATTATTTGTGCACAAAGTGCGAAGCAAGTTGGAGGCTTCCAGGTTGTATGCATCGGACATTATCAGCACTCCCAAGTTTATACAGCACGTGCAGAACATTATTGATGATAACCACGGAAACTCCATAACAACCATCGCGATAGACCAGGTTTTTAGAGCACATTCAGACGTGTAGTGTACGAGGAGGCGATGAGGAGAGGTCACTTCATATTTGCGAGAACACAGAAAGCTTGCCTGCTTCGTGAAAGCGGTTGATCAATACGGTGAAGAACCAAGAACATGTTCTGTTTTTTCTCCGTCGAGAAAAGCTTCGCTCAGGACCAACTGGTGAACAGACGAAATAACAGCTTGTTATGTTCAGTTCCTTCAGGTGTCCCCAGGGTTATGCACATCAGGTTTCCAGCAACGGCGATGACGTTAGGAATGATGAGCGGCGCGGAACGTGTCGGTTCTTTCAGCAATGCCCTCGCGTTATTCCTGCTGCCTACATTGAGATGCTAAAACATTTTTTAAACCATGGATAGATGGTGTGACCAATAGACGACTATACGTGTTTCAGCAAGATTGCACGTCTACCCACACGGCTCATGACACACAACAATGCCTGGTCTAAAATTTCCACGAATTTTCTTAACATAAAACATGTGTCATCCAACTCACTCGATTTAAATCCCATAGACTGCTGTTTGTGTGGAGCGTTTTGGAACGTGAGACTAATAAATATCCTCATAGCTCCTCCGCTTCTCTTCAGACCACCATTATCCGAGTAATGTTCCAAATGAATAGGAACCAGTTAATTCGCGCATGCCACCGCTTCAGGTCCTGTATTCAAGCCGTCATTCCTACCCAAGGTGACTGTGTCTAATAGACGTGTAGTTGAACTACTGTTGCACATTCGTTCAAAGTTTCACCACACTATACTTGGAGCTTCGTCAGATAGTATTGCTGTGTTTTGCACCTACATATAACCTACGCACCCTGTGTATAAGTAGATTGCTTAAGCTAGATATAATGTTCTCAGCTGACAAAACTTCAAGCAAGCTTAAATCCAGTTAGATTAAAGATTGCAGATCGCCTTAAACTACAGTGGCTACGAGCGTTATATCAATACTGCGTTGCAGTGATCAAAGTAATTTAATAATGGAAGTATCAGAATAGAATGAGTAGTTTTTCCTTCATTATGTGCAATAAAGCACATTCGTTTCGCCCATCTTAACTAGGCGATAAAATTGGCAATGAACGTTTATTTTCCACCTATAAAAGTTCACTCTTTGTAAGCTAAAACAACATGACATTGTCTGTTCTGTTCTTTTAAATGGTAACTGAGAGGTACCCTTACAACAATTATTGTTGTTTCATTTTCCACATGTGTGTGTAACCATGAAGATAGCCAAATAGAGACAGAGGAAGGTAAAAGAGGTAAGAGAGAGAGATACGTGGCGATAAAACACAAAGATAGTTTTACGAGAGGACCACTAGACAGCTTGTTCTCTCTTTTTTATATATAGAAGCAAGTCACTAGACAGACGAAAAAAAAGGGAAGTGTCATCAGATAATTGCAGTTACAGTCTCTTGCTTGAAACCACCAGCCTGCCTTTGTTGTGATCCTATCTGGAAGCATCTGTTGGGGAAGGATCGCATGTCTCATCGAATGCTCTGAGTGTGTTCTCTTGCCAAATGCTTGCGATTATACGTTCATGAATATATGTTAACCATGTCAAACAATGAATGAAATTATTATATGTCAATTTTTCCGTACCCATTGTTCGGAAATATATTGAAAGAATAAGTGTTCAGTGACCGGGATATCTGTTTCAATTCCCTCGGACAGAAACGATTTTTTAAACATTTTTCAACTTTTTTAAGAGCGATTCTTTTTCTACAAATAGAACATCTAATTAATTCATACTACAAGATTTGAAGAAGGAAACTATTCTTAATTAAAAAATTAATTAGCGTTGTGCGTAAAGATTATTATTGTTAATAATAATAATAATAATCTGAGTTCGTGTGGG
>JAGDQP010005304.1:10808-50494 GCA_022664845.1 Lepisma saccharinum
ACGGAATCGACGAAACCAAAATTGCGCGTGATTGGCTGTTACAGTATCAGGACCATAAACACTATTCACATTTGCAGCCGCCTGGCTTGCGTTTTCGCCTTTATCGAAGAAAAACTGTAAAATATAGCGTATTTTCTCTTTGCTAGTGTCCATTTTGACGCGCGCTCACACAACACTGAGTCAACTCATCACAACTATCTGAACAGTGTTTGTAGTACGCAATCTCATCGTTTGGACGCCATCTCGTTGAACCCGATCGGACTTATACAACGCGAGCTACAGATCACTGAAGCCATCTATTGGCAAAATAATGGATTACTTTTTACTACACCAGATATTTTAATTTATATTGTTTGACTGTAAGTTATGGATTTCAAAATGTGATTTCATGGTAGAAATGTAAAATAATGTCAACATACGTTATTGTCGAATAGTAGATGCTGTAATGAGTTGTATGTTCTATATATTTCATATGGAAATGTTATGTTCTAAAAAATGATTTAGAAACCGGGAAGCATACAAGAAACTAATATGAACAACTAGTAAGTATGTTGTGTGTTGGTAAATGGTTCTTTCAGAGAACTGAACTTCATTTAAAGACCAAAATGCTTGACTGGAGAGATAAATGCATTTATGGATATACTACTGTTTTCTAAATGGTATTTTCGTTAAGTAAAACATTATTTAGTATCGAAACTAAGATTAAGAATCTGTGGGCAAACTTTAGAATGATGTTTTGGCTACCTAATCTAACTGAATCTATTAGAAGTATTAAGAAGTTAACCTACCATTTCTATGAAAACTAAATATTGATAATACTTACGATAATATCAGGTTGCAAACTTATTAGAGGCAGCAGTACACTGAATGTTTCCAGCTCCTTTCTTTACTAGAAATGAACTCAGATGGAACCTTCATTTATTACCTAAAAACTTTGCCCGTTTAGCGGTAATGTAAAGTTGTGGGAACTATGGGATGTTTACCAGATTTAACTCCGTTTTATGGCGGAGAAACTGTAAGAGCGAGAAGAATAGCGTACTCCATCTCTTATGTGCATAGTTCTCTGGGACGGTTCCGAATAAAGGGAAGCCATTCTAAGGTTTTCTAAGAATTTTTAACTGCCGGCCATACCAACTGGAGATTTCCAGATTTTTTCTCAGTTTTACCATATAAATACCAAGACAATACCTATAATATGGTCCTGGACGCTACATTCCCTTTTCCTGAAACAGTGCTCGCCGATCGACATCATCACTCAGACTTGTGACGGAATTACCAAAGCTGTCTTTTCTGTTCACAAAATATAATTTAAAAAAAAAACTTTCACAAACGTCATCACTCTAAACTTAGTTTAATTAAAGCCTTCATTTTGATTCCCTTCCTTTCGGGGTCTCGAAAATATGCCGAAAATTATATGATGACTTGTCACAGAAAGAAAGCAAAAGTGAGCATGCAACAAATAGGAATCATAAAAATATTTAGCAGCAAAGAAAACATGAACGTTGTGTACATTAAAGAAACTGAAATATTTACGGTATCAAAGTTTCATTTAGACGTTCTACAGGGAATAGAGGTAGTAGCAAAACAAAGGAACTCTGCTGATGAAAATCGATGTGGTCACCACTGGAGTCGAAACGAGAATAAATATAGACAGTGTAAGTCCCACCAGACACCAATCTGTGGATCGTAGCACCAGATCTCTCCCTCAACGCTTCTACATTATTCACAAACAAAACAAAAAGCTCTCACTTTCTCTCTTGCTTTTTGTGAATCTGTACTGAGCCATAGGTGCCCTAAACAGGGTTCTGTTGTTTGCTTTCATGCATCGAAAAAAAAAAAAGGAAGGGAAGAAACCGAAGCATAATTTTATTAAATGCTGGACTCTTTTTACTAGAAGATTCACATTCTTAACTTTGAGTTAATTCTTCAATCAGAATCCGAAAGAAAAAGTTCAAGGGTCTTCTTGCCTTTCCACTCATGAAGTTGATTCCGGTGGTCCTTGTGCCTAAATAAAACTAATTCAAAAAGTAGATCGCAACCACGGTCCACTGTGTCATTTTTAATCTTCATCAAGTAATGACAAACCAAACTGATGGTAAAAATATTTGGGTGTATGAGAGAAAATTCCAGCCATAAGATAAATTATTATATTGAATTTTGACAAATTATTTAAATTGAATTTTGTAGAAAACAAACTCATTATTATATCATTAACTTATAATAAAAATAACTGCTGAACTGGGCAGTGAACTGAACCGAGCACTATACTGCGCACAATTTGTATTTATTCTTTTGAGATATTTACGCGCAACTCGTATGCGAAAAATAGGATCGAAACTGACAATGCCCGCAACTATGATAGATCGCTCTAGCTTACTGTAAATTTGATGTTTTCAGCTCTAAATCAGGTTGCAAAATTTCGCTTCGTATCGTTACCTGAAAAGCCGAGTAGACCTATCTCAATATATACTATAATTCCCTTGTAACTAACGTTCCATTTTATTTATATACTACAATTCAGTTTGTTTCTATTGATGATTAGTTGTGCCATTTATTTGAAGGTAAAGAGATCCTCATTTTATTTCTACACATCAGGGGAAAACTAGAGAAAAACTTCCATTTTGCACCATCTTTCTATATCACAAACTTACTTGAAGTCGCTTTCTTGAACCCATTCTTAGGAAACAAGTTTTGTGAAAACTACTTTGAAAATATAAAATAAAAAAAGTCTACGCGGTCCAGGTGATAACCTCGTGGAATTCGGATCCGCAATGGGTAGGTTAACGGGTTAGAATCCCACAATCAAATGTTCTGACTGAGGTTTTCCAAGATTTTCCTCGATTTCACCAAGAACATTCGTCTACTATCCAACGAACTCAAATTTTCCCTTGTATGTGGACCAATTTCTGACAGGCTAACGACACAGATGTTTGTCATCGTGTAGATAAATACTGAATGTCACAGCAAGGCGAACCTTTTGTCTACCATGGTGTGCATCTTTGGAAGAACGATAGCAGAGCTGTATGAATCGTCAGTGAGTCTTCTTTATCTACGCTAGTATTGCTTTTGTACTTCAAAAACCACAAGCTGGACATTTCAATGGTACCAACCCAGTACTTTCTTAAATTTGTGGGATAAAATTTAAGTATTACTGAACGACAATTCAAACAAAAGAAACATTGCAGATTAAAATAACATCTTATTGAATCAAATTGCAAAAACTTGTACATTATTGAAAGACAATATTTGAAAAACAGTCTCTTACGATCCAGTTGTTACAATAGCTGATGCCGAATAAGCCCTAGGGACCAGGTTTAAAACGTTTCCTAAAATTTGGTAGCCAATGAAGCTACCTGAAGATTTTTTTGTTGGCCATTTGTAATCACGGGTGGCCTCATATAATATATCTTACTGTCGTTAAACATAAATTATATGCATAGTACACAATGATGCACCTTCATATTGAAATCAGCCAAGAACCAAGATGAATTACCATGTAAATAAAAAAGTGAAACAGTCTTGCCTAATTTTATTGCACACTCACACAGCTGTGGCAGAGACGTCTGAACAAGCTGCAGTACGTACGGTACGACGGCGTGCCGAAAACGCATAGAAAATAATGCACTGGCGGCACCAAGATGAAATACAGGATGGTGGTGAACGGCAGCACTAATTGATGCCGATGAAATTGAGAATTTTGAGAAAACAACTGATGGCCGAAATTGGCCACTAGGTGTGACTCCAGTGGCCAAATCTAATGATTGGTGGCCGTGGCGCGCCAATTTTGCGTATTTTTTGAAACCCTGCTAGGGACGCGAACTCTCACTCAAGCCAGGTCTCCTAACTGTGACTTCGCATGGTTTTCCTTTCCCGAATGCGGAGATGCTTGGTACCTTGACTAAAGCACCAAAACCTGACTGCAAGAAGTGATCTCAGAAGTATAATCCTTCTGCGATGTGCCGAACTTGGACCACGACTGCATGTCTAAACCATAGAACATAGATTTTAAACATTAAGACAAGACTTTAACGTCGTAGAAACCGTTTGTTGATAATTTTATTGATCGTAAAAACTAAAAGTGCAAAGAGGAATACAAAAATAACAAAGACGCGAATAGAATATAACGATAGATGTTAAAATACTTCTCATGTTATTACTTTTCTACGAAAGAGCTACTGAAAAAGTAGGGATCGATTATTCTTTCAAGTGGACATACAACCCCTTCCCCCTCTCTACATGTAAATATAAATTCGGCTTCAAGCTTTCCTTTTACCCTGATTTCACGCTACACTTCCTTTTATCAAAATTATTTTCCTCCAGACATCTTTTGAAATCGTGCTTTCTGTCCTACCCTCTCGCCTTTTCGGGCATGAAAAGAATATGAGTTCTCGTTTTTACTTACGACAGAAAATATTTAACTTTAATTTGCATATGTGAAAATAGAAATATCCACCATTCCGCCTTTTAAACGTTTGTGTTTCCTATTTGCTCTTTATATGAACAGACTCCAAGTAAGAACTAAAATAAAAGCAGAAACAGACGAATACATGGAAGTTGATAAGAAAAATAGGGCCCATTGAAAAATGAAATGAACTTTCATTCAAAACCTTTCATTCCGGCGTTGTATAGCTTTTCCAAACGTGAATATTCTATTTCAAAGGGATGTTACAAAAAAATGTAATGAACACTGAAGGTGACCTAACGCTTCTTTACCGAGCTCACAACTCTCTAAGCTTAATACTTGCAGCTTTAAATGGGAAAAGAGGATTTTATTTTTCTTCATCATATTTGAAGACCTTAGATTTGGGTTTAGATATAATGTGGAAATGGCGTCACCAAATTGAAAACGGAAAGGTAATTCAAGGTATCTAAACCCTAGTCTGAGGTCAATTCTCTTCATCTCTTTTGTTTAGCCAGTAGTGTGCTATACAGGCTGAGAGTTTAGAAGTACTATAAGAGAACGTTGTAATCATAACAGATTTTTAAAGAGCTTCAAAAATTGAAGTCATGATCTCTCTATCCATTTTCGCTTAGGTAGTAGTATTTGAGTACATGTAGTGTAAAGATTGTATAGCCTTACAAAATTAAAAACAGCCTCAAAAATCAAGGTCTCTGAACCCAAATCTGAAGTCTTTTCTTCCAGCTCCCAATATTTTCTGAGGTAGTTAGAGATTTTTCGATACAATCTGTATACGCAAAATCTAGGAGAAATTAAGCATAATTAAAATAAATAAAGCTATAGAAATGTCTTTAATAATTACCACACATTATTGAGTATCTTATGTACACAATCGTTATGGGTTTGAGCAGTCTCTCCTGTGGTAAGTGAAATCAGCAGATAAGAAATTCTTATATCAGCAATGGTTAATCCATCGAGGAACAACTAACCGGTAAGAGCATCAATTTTACATTTTGTACTTTGGTTTCTGAAAACAGGTTTTACAATAATTTTTTTAATGAGTTGCGCTTTAGCATGCGCAATTCATGCACTTTTACATCAAAAATTTTGGGAAGCGAAAATTGAAGGGAGAATTGGCATGTGGGGGACTTAAGAAATAGAAAAACAAAGACTTACGCAATGACATCACCGGAAAAGAAAGGAGTATTGAAACTGCACCTTTGCTGAACTACAGTTCTAACGTAAGCTGTAGTTTTTCTGCATACAGATTAATAACCACACTTAGAACCAGAGCTGAAACGGATCATTCGGGTCAAGTTTTTGACCGGGTTACCGGGATTTCGCTCTGCTGAGTTTCGTTTAAAAGCACGTAAATGATACATACTGGGTGGTCAGACAGCCCTTTTTAGATCCTTGGCCTGTCAGATGACTGTATTACGTTCAATTAGAGGGTTACGTTGTCGCGGTCATCACCGGGTCAGGCTGTGATGCAGTGCTACCTAGTTGTCACCGGCGTGCCCCAGAGATGGTGCGGGACATTGCCAACTTACGTATGTTGTCCACGTTATTTTAAATAGTAATAATGATGTTTTAGTGAAAGTACCGTGGAATAAAGATATAAAAATGATCAAAGACAGTTTGTGAAGAGACTGCTTTTCATATATTACTTATTAAGTGTAAAAGATCAATGTATGCAAAAGTATTTTGTACCCGACTGAATAGCCCAACAAGGCAGGTTCAGTTATTCAGATCAGTTTAGATTGTAATAAGTGTGCACCAACAATTGAATCATTGGTCTTTTTTAATTGATGTCATTACCTTTCGCTATTCCGAGAGGCTTTGAGTAGTGTCTTGGTGAGAGATCGCCCCAGCGGGAGGTATTCTGTCGTAAGATGATCTCCTGATCGGTGCGTTGATCTCTTCCCCTTCCGAAGAGGTCCCCCGGAGTAATGTCCTCTCGCTGTAGAGGATTCGAACAGAGTTGTATCTCTTCCAGAGAAGCTGGAGAGGAAAACGGTCTCCCCTTTGTATCTCGGTCTTTCCTCTTATTGTGGTGTCTTTCGTTGGTCTTTCCTCTTATTGTGGTGTCTTTCGTTACTGCAGTGCTTTGGATCAATGCCCCTCATTCAACGGGAAGACGTTGCGGTCCAGGATAAACACCTCTCATTTATCGGTAAGTCGTCGCGGTTCAGGACCAACACCCCTCGTTCAACGGGAAGTCGTGGTGATCAAGATAAACACCTACAACTTCAACGGGAAGTCGGCACCCTAGCTTCAACGGGAGCATCATCTATACATAAGGGAGCAGCAGACCATTGAGCCAGTCTAACTTGTTCGAAATCCACCTGTCACTAACCTATTATAGTAGTTTTGCGGCTACTCATCACCCGGACGGCCCCGTAACTGCTATTTGCGCTCCAAGCTGTGGGCACGTGACTTATAACGTGGTCAGCGTAATGCCTCTTCGTAGTCGTGTGTCTGACTTTCGTGACCACAGCCCGCTACTTCTTTTATTCAAGTAGCTCCACAATAATTGTTCTCAAGATGCTGGGACAACACAGAAATTTTGAACCCCCACCGGGAATCGAATCCGGAACCGCTCAAACTGAACCGATTAGGCTATGCAGAAGGTTCAAATGACACATACAAGCATGTCAAACTCAAAATCTCAACTGCACCAAATACTCAGTGTTGTAAGATAGCGTAGGTCGCAAGGGAAACATACAATTACACTAAATCCTGTATTTAAAAGAATGAATATACTAAGTCGGCCAGGGTCTAGCTTGAAGGTACCAAGCCGGCATTAGCGAGGTATGATACGAAAACCGCTTGAAAGACCTCACTCAGTACCGCCATCCGCTGGGATGGACCGCAGGAACTTTTTTTAACGTGAGCCACTTTGGACAACAATGTTCCCGCTGCTGGATAAACATGTACGAAATAAATACTAGGGTATACCGGGGCTATTTGGGTATAGTAAGAGAAAAGTCAAAATTTCCAAAACCCGACGTACTTTAGAGTTGAAATAATTATGCCATAATCTACGTACATTATTATAGAATAAAGAACCTGTTAAGTCATGGAAATTCTGAAAACGAATTTAAAATAAAAATGGCAGAATTCGAGACTAGTAATAATCACGGGGCTATTTGGGTCGCTCAGGGGGCTATCTGGGTCTTTGCTGTATCAACATTGTTTACATTAATCACCTTAGCGTTCATGTGTATTTTAAAATTATACCCTTTTCTATATAATTTGTGAAAAACACATTTCTCCTTAACTCTTCATTGACGTAACCACTATCTGATAAGGAAACATGACAAGCCGGTGGTAGATTGTTGACGAATTCTTCTCTCATACACCCCACAATACTGACCTTTAAAAATAACAAACGGTGGGATGTATTGTCCAACTGCGTTGCAACAGACTATAACAATGACATTCTCGCCTCTTTGGACGCTAGTGAGAGCAACCACTTCTTTTTCTTCTTCTTGGCAATGACCTTGGGTTGTTGTTAAGAGAAAACCCTCTTTCATCCACGTTGTATATACGCTGTGGTTTTGTGTTGACACTAATCGTCGAGGTAACAGATTTCAACAGTTAAAAAATCACTCACAACTTCCTTATTAATTTCCTCAGAACGAGCTCTTGAAAGTCCCTCAGTCCCTGTCTTTTCATGAAACTTGAAAAACAATCTTCACCAGCTAATCCTTTGTGTTTCCAAGAATGCGGAATTTGATTTATTATTACATATCGATGCACAGTTTTACGAATCGTTTCAGGGGTGCAGCCTAGTCTTTTTTCCCGCGAGAGTCAAAATTCGCAACACGAACTCTTCCTGCTGTTCTTCTGTCAGTATTGTGGGGTGTCCTATGGCTTTCGGTTTTGCACTTTGAACTATATCACCCAAGGTTAGTGTCAACCTTTCGACCTTCACTTTCCTTCGCAAAGTTTCAAATTTACATTGCAGAGCTGCGAAGCTCCACGTAATCTCAAATCATCTCTTGTTACACTTTGGATGGCCTTCTCCACGTCTCCATTATTTCACTTGTATGTATGTTTTGATTTGTATGTCCGTACAATCTAAAAAGAAAATGAAATGTTTTGTTTTACATACATGCATCATATAGTCTAAACCATAAATACAAAATTAAAATCCATAAATTAAATAAATTCACATAAGTTTACAGCTGACTCAAATAGCCCCGTTTCGCACATGCTTACGTAGGAACGTACTACTTTCACACTAGACAGAGGAGAGCACCAAAAATGGCGTTTATAACATGCGGACGTTCTGTTCTACGCGTACGGTAATAATTTTACAAATATATGCATTAACACAGGTGTAGCACCTTATATCATACAGCCACTATTTTATATCAGAGCAAAATATGAAGTATTGCAACTCACCTTGCTCAGAATAGTCGCAAATTCACAGCAACTGATAAGAAAGTAGCAGATCAAAGACACACACACCTTTTCTTTGCCAACGAACTCACAACTGAAGGCAGGTTAAGCGTACTGGTGCGCATATTAAATGCGCAGTGGCATTTATTCTTAAGTTTGACCCAAATAGTCCCTTGACTCAAATAGCCCCGGTCTACCCTATACACACAATGAAACGTGAATGAAGAACAATTTTATATATGAATTAAAAAAGCAATACATATTAATTCCTCCTCAAAATCAATAATTTAGTTAAACAAACACTATTTTCACTAATCAAAGATTAGACATAATGCTCAACAAAACTGTCATATCTTAAGCGCTGGAGTAAACTTAGGATAAGCGTAAAAATAGGTTAACAATAACGCACTGATGCATGATTACTATCATTTTACCACATGAACGTATAACCCGAAATAGTTTAGTCTTCAGTTTCATACCATCTTATTGTAAAGATATAGATGCTTGTGTTCCAACAACTCAAGAACTGACACTCAAATTCTGTCCGAATACCACCAATTCCAATTCTACAGCAATGTCGAAATTTCACATTCTATGGCCTACTTTATGTAATGCTCATTTCTTAATGCGCCCGTTACTTAAGGTGTTATTACACTACCGAGCTTGCCGATCAGCTTGCGCAACGGTTTGCTCGACGAACTTCCTGTCGAGGAAGCTCGAGTCCACTTTCCGCTATTGCACTATCCTGTTGAGCTTCCTCGACTCTATTGACTGTATCTCTGCAAATGTTAAGCTTACTCGGTGAGCCTGTCCTTAAACAAACTGAATGGATTTTTTGCTAATACACTGAACGAGCTTGCTCTTCGAGTAAGTTCCGACGAGCAAGCACATCAATAATGTATACCTGTGTCTCAACTTTCAGTGCAGAAACTACTTCTGTTACCACTTACCTATGTTTTAAATATAAATCCGGGGAAGGAGAGATTTATTGCTCGTAGGAAAACGGTGCCTTAACCTTACCTGAAAGAAAGAAAGAAAATTTGTATTAATCTGGGTAAATTTTATTCCTAGAGTTAATAGGTTATTTTATCGCTTTTTATTCACAACAAGTTAAATAGATGTCTCCTCATTGCAACATTAGGTTGGTTAGTTATATTAGGATGGTAAATAGTATCAATTTTGGCTCAAACACACAAGGGCGAAAATTTTTATGTTACTGAATTCTATTTTATATATATATGGGGGTACAGTTTTCTGTATCCTTAAATTTTTATCAGGCTTTGAGTAGTATAACTATTTACTTTCTGAAACGATTCATGTAAAAACTTCTTTATTATAAGCATGCAAATCAAGCGCTAAATTGAAAATTTCCAGAAACGTAGTTATGATACTCAAGAACAGACAGTTTGAAAACATTTTACTTAACCAGACTGGCTAAGGTGTATGAATTTACATATACCTGAAACAGAATTATTGTGGGACTGTATAACATATGACTACGCATGCGAGTTTATTTATGGTCTTTAGGTATCTATGGCTAACGTCGTTATGGAGTGGATGAAAGGAAGCGGTCTAAGTTGAAGGTATCGTCCATGTACTTGCCTAGTATTATTGAGGAAAAACGCTGGAACATCTCAGTCAGGATGGTTGGCCGAATGGCCGCTGCTATCGAACCAAGCACCTTCCGAATGTGAAGATAACGATCCACCAGCTGAGCTACGGCCATTCGGTATGAAATGGGCATGTTTACCTCACTAATCAAATAAATTATTCTTTTCGACAATACTTTCCCACGGACATAAATATTTTAGTAGATGTATGCTAACAAGTAACACTATTTCAAGTAGACACTCAAATCTAGAAGATATATACAGGGTATATATACTGCCGCGCAGTACGGTGATATCACTGAAATCCGCACACCCTTATACCTATGCCCTTCCAGATGCAGCCACCGATATAAGATTGAAATTGACT
Organism: Lepisma saccharinum; assembly: GCA_022664845.1. Taxonomy (NCBI): domain Eukaryota; kingdom Metazoa; phylum Arthropoda; class Insecta; order Zygentoma; family Lepismatidae; genus Lepisma; species Lepisma saccharinum. The sequence goes on from JAGDQP010005304.1 coordinate 21,592, forward strand.
TGAGTCTGTCAGACTATGTGTCCTCTGAATAACTTTACACACAGTATGCGTGTGCCATTCTACGAATTTTACTCAATTCTACACTTGTATCAGCGTGGGTCTCTGGTTACTATGAGTATAGCGACGTGATACTATGTGTGTCATTTGAATATCACCGTAGTGACCGGCATTGAGTGTAAACTACCGCCAGATATTCACAAGTGGCGTACAACGAACAATGCTATTACTTACTTTTCCCGCCAATTTCTCTTCAATCATTGGCCAATGGCACCTAATATTTTACACAAACTCAGTTTTGTATGCTGATTTTAAATATATGTATCTCTTCTAGATCTGAGTGTCCACTTGAAATACTTTTACTTGTAAGTCGGATGGTAGAAACTGGCAAAATATTCCTCCAGATTATATTGTCGTTCCTAAAAATATTCCTTTAGCAAGTGATTTGGACGTAAAAGAAGTAGTAAATACACAGTACAACGACTTTGAAAAATAGTGAAAAAGCAGCATCATAAATGCATAAAGATTATTTGCCCACCATCACTCAATAAGTAGCGATACCGTACACATGCCAAATTAACCAGGACTACCGATACAACACCTTCGTACAGGAGACTGCTTACCTAATTTTTAACACTCCTGTAATTCAGGTTCATATAAGGCATGATTGTTCCAAATTTTGGAAAGGTTTAAGGTATCTGCAAGCTTAAATGATCCTCCAATTTTCAATAAAATGTTTCATACTTACATGCGGGAATAAAACATAGACCGGCCATTCTGAACTCCTTCACCTAATGGCACATGGTGACAAATATAATTCTATACCAAAGCGTAAACATCCTCATATTTTTACTCTTAAGGGGCAGCGGTAGCTCAACACTCAGTTCCGAGTTACCTCGAAAAGGCAGGTCTCTCTTTTTGCGCTCTCGCAGTAGTGAAGTGGAGCTTAGTTGGTGTGAGAGTGTGTAACAAGAAACAGAATGAACACAACAATCATAAGAAAAATCAACATAAATTTAAGAAGCTTAAATCAACGAATTAACACAGTGACTTTTCACGAAGCCATAGCCGAACAATTACAGTTAGAGGAAAATCAAGTGGAATCATTGAAAGTGGATAATTACGGAAAACCCGCATTTCTTAAATGTTGTACATTAGAAATGGCGGGACAAGCAATTATAAAGTGCAACGGTAAATTACAATAAGAGGAGGGACGAATAGTGATTGAATTACGGGTAAGTCTGGAAAATAAAGGATAGTTTCAAGCAGTAGCTTTTATATTATTCTTGGGATTAACAGATCCACAAGTAAAAGATTTTTTTCAAGTATATGGACAAGTAGAAACGGTTACAAAGCTTCTTTCTCGCCGATACATTGCTTTCGCATTTATAATGGTAAGCAAATAATTACTTTCAGCAAACTAACAAAAAACCTCCGGTTTTCCTGAACGTACTGGGGTTTAAAATACAGATTTTTGCCAAATTCTTGCAAGAGACATATCATAATTGAAACGAATTGCAAGCAGAAGAATACGTGTGTACGAAAGCAACAGAATAAACAAAGACTGAGAAGCAATTTAACAAACCTCCATATTTTACCCCTGAAGGAAAACAAAACATTCATTTATCATATACTGCCTTCCCGACATTAAATCAAGCACGTGTAAGAAGGTTTGAACAAACGATAGAGGAACGACAACTTAGCAGCACCGATTCAATGAACGATAACGGTGAGGCAGTTCGCACCGCAGATATCGCACACCAGGAGGAGGGGAACAAGAACGTCACAGAGGACGTACATCACTCGTGCAAGTTAGATGCAATAGATAGCAACAAAAGTGAATAGGAAGTAAATCAGATACCGTCTGATAGTGATGACAACAGAGCAAGTAGTGGTGAAACCGAATATTAACACAGTGTTTAGTGAATCCTCAATAAGAAAATCATCCGAAGAATCTAGTGTCATGCGTCACGTTGAAGAGGAGAAAGAAAAGTGTAGTGTCCAGAAGAAAATACGCTTCAAACGTCAACACGAAAAGGAACAAAAATTGCGCAAAGAAATTTTAGAATACGTTGGCAGGGACGGTCAACGACAAGCGTGTAACCAGATCGGAAGCCGTTCAAGTATTAAAAAAGGAGTTACTGCAAAGAGCTGGTTTGGACGTAAGTAATAATAAGTAATTCAAAGCGTTATTTCAACAGCTGTAAGGTAAGTGACTTGATATTTTTTACTCTGATAAGACGTCGTGCCAACCCGTACCATCATGACAGGCAAATTACCACAAATATTCTTGGGAATGTCACAGTTCTTTCATTTAATATTGCTGTATCATAGGTCAAGATCAAAGATCAAATACTTCAACAATTTTCTAAACAAACACGCAGTTCACGTAGCTTGTTTTCAAGAATCACCGAAACTGAACTAAAGGACGTAAAGCAGGATAGATGGTGAAAAGTACCTTGGAAGGAATCGTGATAAAAAAATAATATCATATTCAGCATAAAAAATGATTGCTCTTCACCAAATTTCAGCTCAAAAGATGGTAACCTAACCTCAAAATAAATTAAAGTATGTTTTTGGTAGTTTAGCGATATCTCGGTTGGATTTGCACTTACGATGACCTTTTTCTTAAAAAAAATTGAAGACTTTTTCAAGCTCTGCAAGATGGTAATTGCTTCATTTATGTTGGAACAAAATTAAAATTTTGAGAATGGTTAGAAAATTTGAAAATTGAACTTTAAGAAGTTAAGACAACAGTTGGCTCGAAAAAATATGTATTTTTAGTGGTTCTACAACCATGATTTTTCTTTAGATTTTTTAAAATTGTAGAACGTAACACATGCACTGTAAATACAAGTTTGAAAGCGTAGTTTGCCAGGTAGCCTTCGTGGAGTCAAGACGTCGGCTTCTTGAGTCGGTCCGGGTTTGAGTCCCGCCTGGGACAACACTTTTTCTTCTTTTGTTCATTCAAAATATATTTTATATGTTCATATTATTTAATAATTGCTAGGATGTATATAAATGACTGATTGCTACTGAAAGCTAGGATGTGTCTGGACGCACACCGAGTGAGGTCTGCAAGGGGGCACTGTGCGTCCAAAGGGGGAGGCGCAGCCTCCGGTTAGCGGTGGGCTTAAACAAGACTGCTGTTAACATTCTCTTTCACCTGTTGTTTGTTACACATAACATTCATTTTATCTTTATCTTATCCCAATCTCTGTGCCGTTCATTTGCACGGTCGAGACAGTACCAATAAAAAAAACTGTAAAGATATCCTTTTCTTAAACAGTTCGTACTAAAAAGTAAAACAAATCATGCATGATTAAAAAGAAACTCATGGGGCGCACAAATTGAAGAATTTATGGTGACTGTATATGAGAGAGCTCCCCATGCGATCTGGTTATGCATCCAGATATATCTTAGCTTTCAGTAGCAATCAGTTATTTTCATTATGTTCTGTCTTATTTCTTGATTATGTTCTACCACTAAAAAATCTGAAAAAAATCATGGTAATAGAACCACTAAAATACATAACATATTTTTTTCGAGCCAACTGTTGTCTTAGTTTTTTTAAATTCAATTTTCTAATCTCCCCAAATATTTTAATTTTGCGCCAACATAAATCAAACGATTACCATCTTGAAGAGCTTGAAAAAATCTTCATTTTTTTAAAAAATAGATGGACAGTGTAGGTGCAAATGTGACCGAGATATCGCTAAACTATCAAAAAACACACTTTTAAAAAGCCGGCCGGGTGGTCGAGTGGTCTGCGGCGGTAGGCTATCGACTCAACGGTCCCGGGTTCGAGTCCCGGCAGGGGCATGGGTGTAGATTTTTAACACTTAACAGCTAAAGGTAATCGTGACGGGCCGAAGTCCAAAGTTACTAAACTGGCCCATATAAAAATAAAAAATAAAGATTACACTTTAAAAAACCCAGATATAAACAAACTATATTGTTTATATAGAACGGATTGTCTACGGTTACTTAAATAAGATTTGAAGAATTGGGTCATAGAAGGACTAACACTGAATGTGGAAAGCTCTTGAATTAGTATATTATGTTATACAGTATCGAATGCTTTTTAAAAATCCGTGTATACAACATCTACTTGTTCTTTATTGTCTAAGACGGAAGCTATGAAGTCTGTAATTATAGACAGATTAGTTACAGTAGATCTTTTCTGTAAAAAGCCATGTTGATACATTGAAAGTACCGGCTTAATCTGTTGCATGACCTGATCATAAATGACACTTTCAAATACTTTAGCAACCGTTGATAATATGGCTACAGGACGATAGTTGTCAACTTTATTTTTATTGCCTGCTTTCGGAACTGGACATATGATTGATTCTTTCCACATATCCGGAAAGGCACTTGTTCTTATTGATAAATTAAATAACGTATATAGCGGTTCTTTAAAAATATCAGGAAATCTCAGGTAATGTTCGAGAAACAGGAAAATGAGGTAAAACCCTCCGAAGAAGGGTGGAGCGATTTCTGTTATATTGGGCTGCATTTGAAATCATAATAAATCAGAGCGCGGAAATGATCTACTCTTGTGTCAAATTAACTTGGGCGTCTTTAAGGCTGTAGATCACCCCCGCCATCTTGGTACGCACTTTCCATTGATTAACATGGGAATTGTTTTACTCGTTTTATACTTTTCAGGAGTATAGTTTTAACTTCTGTTTTCGCCCAGTTTATCGTCATGTTCTCTTTTACTCATGCTACTTTATAGAAATACAATATTTTACACATGAACAATATAATTTCCCGTTAACATATTGTGATTTATATAGAAAAATTTAATAATACATTATAATTACATATATGGAGAAACTTCACAAACCAAAACTATACAAGAGTCAAAATAACCACCAAGACAAATTTTGTGAAAGCAGAACTTAAATATTCTACATCCGAGAGGCATAAAATGAGTAAAACAATTCCCGTGTAAATCAATGGAAGGTGCGTACCAAGATGGCGGGGGTGATCTACAGCGTTAAGGATGAACTCGGCGCAAGCTACGAATCTGCAGTTAAGGCTAGCTCAAAGATGATCAGTTGAATACGTTTTCGCTGACAACTATTTGTATATTAATTAAATACTGCCAACTGTGTAACATAGAAATGTCTAAATGTGGCAAATTAAAAAATAATCCGGATAATTTAAGTCACCTTCGTACAAAAACGGGTGAGATTAATGAGATGATGCTTTATCGCCCTGTTATTCAGAATTTCTGGAAATGAATTTCACCACCAACTATTCTTACTTAAGATATCCCTGGTTTTTCTCAGTTTTTTTAAATTAAGCTTAAAGCTGATTGATACATCACCAATCGCTTCTTCCACATTCAACAAGGAATAAGTAATATGACGATTTATAGTTATAACAAGTAATAAGAGTAATCAAAGTTTCAATTTTTCAGTTTCAAGATGTTTGAAACTTCAGGAACTGAAGAAATCAAAGTTATTTGCAGATTTAAATTCTTTTCTTTCTGGCATTTTATTTCACCATTAGAGAATTTCACCACCCTAGTAGCAGTAAACATTAATATGGACACTTCTGGCTAGTCCGTGGAGTACAGGACGTCTTCTCGCCATCGGGTCGTGCATTAGCGACAGTAATAAATCGTTGAAATAAAGCTAAAAAGTGTGTGTCTGCAAACAGTACAAAACTGCCGTCAGTTCAGACTAGTTTTATGGCCATCGCAACTGTTTATAGTTAGTTGTACGACCAAACACACTAACCATAGACAATTTTCTATTAAAAAGGAAAATAAAATATTAGGAGAAAGGCACTTGATAAAACACATTTTATTGCTAAATGTTAGATGCAACAGTGTAAAGTTATAACATTTTGTTCATTTCGCGTTATCGACAACGACCAGATATTGGCCTCACTTGCTGAGACTTACGTTGACTGTTTAAATGTTGTAAAAAGTAACAAGTTTCTTGACACAACAAAGGGAAATTGAGAGTTGTAAAGTTTCTTGTAAGCAAATAACTGAGGGGGTTGACAATATCCATTATAGTATATAAAAAAAATTATATGTGAGGAAATTCTTGATTGACAATGCAATGCTCCAATCTTATCTAGGATAGGTAATAAAATTTATGCTCGTTATAAAATACATGGTGTGTTCAATAAATGTCTGGACTGGTATGTATACCTTAGGCCTTTGTTCCCTCCATGTCCATCATTCTGAAAGTGAGCTTTATGAGAAGCCAGACAAATACGACAGTGGTGCTTCATAAACAAGAAGCTTTCAACACCCTTTGACAACTCTCAGTACCGCTTGTGAGTCCACTTGAATCATTAACGTATGAAATAAGAGAACAAATGCCAAAGTACCCAAACCACTGATTTATTGGAGTCTTGTAGGCGGAGCTTACTAGATTGCTGGGTATAGTGGGATTGTTTTACAGTATAATGGCTGTTAATGAACGCACATGTTGTTTGTACTCAGGGATATGACGAGGAGGGATATTTCTACCAACGAACTTTCAATGTTTGGCTCACTTTGGTGGAAACGAGAAACATGCCACACTTTTCACTTCATGCTTCCATTAGTTGATCTGGTTCCCCATCTTTTGAAAAGAATTCTGTTTAGCATTCTCATTCAGAATTGAGCAGCTACAATTGGCACAGTTAAACACGCTCGTTAAAGTAGTTACGAAAGACACTCAAGTTTTCAAAAATTATGTGTAACATCTGAGACACTGATAAAATCGTAAACGTAAAATAAAAAATTAACCCGTCCACAGAACAGAAATTCCCAACACTTTCTAGGCGATCTATAAAGCCTAAGGTACTCCCCTCATCAAGCTGTATGTACCTTCTTTGCGTGTTACTTTACTGTATTTCTGAACATAAAACAATAATGCTGATCTTGTCCACCAACACACAATAAGGTATTATATATAGTGAAGTAATTAGCTGACCATGGAATTTGTGTCTCATAATTTAATTCGGATTTTTTTTTTTAAATTTTTGTGACCTTTAAGCATCTAAAGTCTCAGGCCGGGATAAAGTGGGGGAAAGGACGCGGTAAAGAGTCACCCAGAACTTAAGTTTAAGGTACATCTCGACATTTGCCTGGTATGACTCAGGGAAAAACCTAGGAAAATCTCAATCAGGAACCCGGATTCTCCGGAATGCGCACTTAGTGCTCTATTAACTGAGTTATGACTGATTGGTGTTACATAATTTAAAATAACAACAATAAATATTCTTATTTCTATTAGTGTAAACATGTGTCAATCAATGTAGCTGGACTAGTTTTATTACAGTAGAAACTAACTCCTCCGTTCCAACGCTCACCAGATTTACATTTTGTGCATCGTTAAGTGAATGTTTCAAAATGAGTTTTGCATAAAGAAAAAAGAAACAACAAAGTTAAAAACAAGTATCAGATTGATATTTATCTGTAAAACGAAACCTATTTGATTGAACTGATCAAAGGTAGCATAACCAATCCAAGCATGATTCCGGTTGTTCCATTGCTTTATTTATCGTTTTCTCTATATTTTTTTCGTGTATTTTAACAAACAGAGATATTCATGTACTGTATGTATACATAAAGGAACAGGCGACCTTTTTAGATAAACTTGCTGCCATGGCAACAAGTGAGATCTAATCGCGCATGATTTAATACAGACAGAAACCTTCAATTTTGTTTGATGCTGCAAGCGAAACGGCACCTTTACCGCCAAAGATTGAATTTTAGAAAAACAAATAAAAGAAACAGGCCGTTGCGTTGAAATTTCATTCTCTCTCTCTCTCTCTCTCTCTCTCTCTCTCTCTCTCTCTCTCCCTCTCTGTATCGTGATTCTCTACCGCAAGAACATTCTGAAACAGAATCATTGACCTTCTGCACCCATCCTACTTCCTCTTTTGAGATTGTTGCCCATTGGCTTCATTAGAAACGATTCGTTAGAGAGAGATTCTCTATCTACATTTTGAATTTAATTAGAATCAACTAAAAGAAAGAAGACGATAAAATTCGAATTTATTAATTCATAATGTTGAGTAAAGAGATTTTTCCCCTTCCTTGGAATTTATCTGCAATACTGAAATTAGAAGATATATATTGACGTTATTTCAGGCCATCCGAGAGATTTTGTAAAAGTATTGGATATATTACAATTCATACATAACACTACTGCACTTTCACAACTTTATGTGACGTGGCTCTCTGGTAAAAAAAAAGTCCATAATGTCCATGAGTATGGTGGTACAGTGAAAGTATATTGCAATTTTGAATTTCTAGGCTTTACATCGCCTTAAGACTAGAAGCAATATGTAGGTCTCTTGCTCTTGTTGTGCGAGAAGGATTGGGAAAGTTAGAGGGTACCATGCCGGTACCATTGAAGGTCTGCGTTTTAGGTACCATGCCGGAAACTTTCGAAAACGACAGTCAGGATAGCCAGTGTGCGAAGAATATTAGCCTTATAATGAGGAGTTCTAATACAAGGAGCGGATTTCCGGACTAAAATTTTCAGTTATTTCTTTCGGCTATTCTAGACGAATGGCCAATAGGGGAAGGTCATCCTGACCACTCTTTCTTTCATAGACAGTAAAGATTGTAACCTTAAGACGGTAAATTTTCAACATAGTTTCAATAAAGCTTAGGTTAAGATAAGATAAAATAAATTTTATGAGCTGTATATAAAGCGACGTTGCACTATAGTCAAAAGAGCGCTTTTGGGTCTGCTAAACTCCTTATTGGCCTGTAGGCATACAACAATCTATAAAATAACCCACATTAGTGTAAAATGTTTGACAAAGTACGATGGTTGATTGAAAAGTTTCAAGACTGGCTCTATTTCTTTTTCCAGGTATGCGTCGTGTGAATGCTGTACTGGATAGTTTGAAGGTTGTACCTAAAGGAGTCTAAATATGCAGTGGGACGGACAGCCATGGACGTCATAAGAGGGTCAAAGTAACAAGTACAGTTTGTCATGGCGATGAAGCGGACGTCCCTGGGAAAATACGATAGAGGTGTGCGATTGAATTTTGTGCGAAACTCGGGAAGTGTTGAAATGGAACATCTGAAATGTTACAAGCATTCGGCGGGGAGACAATGAGCCGTGCTTTTGTGTATCACTGGTGGAAGCACTTAAAGGACTGAAACATACGAGTAATCGACAAGGAGCGTTCTGGTAGGCTATCCACTGCGGTTAACGGTGTCAACATTGGCAAGGTTGCTGAACTATTGAAACGTGGCAGGCGAGTACTCTTACGCGAATTTCCCGCTGCACTCAACATCTCTTTCGAACGCACTCACCACATTGTGACGGAGGAACTGAAAATGTGTTGTGTGCGCCAGGTGGGTACCTGGGAATCCGAAGAGAAACAGATGTAACAACGAGTGTAGGTGTGCAGGAATACATTTCGAATGTCCACGCCGGCACGCCATATGCTTGTAACATTTCAAATGTTTCATTTCCACACTTCCTGAGTTTCACACAAAATTCAATCGCATATCTCTGCCGTATTTTCCCTGGGACGTCAGCTTCGTCCGCCATGATAATCTATACTTACTACTTTGACGCGCTGTCACCCCTTATGACCTCCATAGTTGTCCCACTGCACATTCAGATTCCTTTAGATATGTCCTTCAAAACATCCAGTAGAACATTCGCGCGGCTAACACCTTGAAAGAGAAATAGTCTTGAAACTTTTCAATCAGCCCTCGTATTAGTTGTATCACATTTATGATTGGATGTATTCAGAACTAACGGTGAATTTACAGTAATTCAAAAGTCTAAACTTACATACAAATGACTTACAAAATTACTAATTAAAATAGTTTTGTGTCACAAACTATTAATTTTGCTAATCGGTTTGAAAAAATATATCAGTTTCTCAGATAATATTTTTAAAATATACGTCAACTCAATTCAACTTTATATTAGACAAATCTTGCAACAGATGCCTATGCTAACAGCTAGTTACTAATGAGTATGGTGTAACATATATATTTTTGCTATCCTTCATTCGATTCGCATAATAAAGGTGCCCAGTAGAAAATACGTAAGACAATGTTATCTACCTACCGTCTAATGAAATTGTATAAAAAAGTTTGAAGCATATATACTAATGATATTACTTCACATGTTATTTTACTGCATCAAACAATGTTGTTCGAAAGTCTTGTCATCCACTATAAATACATTTTTTTTTAAATTATATTCAAACGTTTATACAAGTATAACCCTTATTTCGGTAACTCCTCTTAATTCACAAATGTTGGTAGCTAAAGCGGAATTTACAAAAAAGTATATACTATAACAATATCTCCATCTTTGGTTATACTGAAGCTAGGCTTCAGTGCATCACCAGTGTCCTGATTTTTAATGAATTGTGAAAGAGGTATTTGCTCTTTCTTTATAATATTCTGTTATTTGCTTTGGTGTTTGTCAGATTCTCATTTCAGATGTATGCAAAAAAAATGTGAAAAATTAATTCAAAACATTAAATCTAGGTGTGGATTTAATATTGCAAATAAAAGAATTTTGTCGTCAGCTTTTGGCGGAGGAATTTCAATTCCGTGATAGACGAACTCCTTGTATATGCCATGTGATTAAAAGTTTCCTGACATTCCTGGACCTGAAAATGAAGTACAAATTTGGGACACTCTCCATCGGCAACAATGGTAGTCAATACAATGCTGGGACACCCTTAGTTGATGACACTCTGCACTCTCGCAGGCAAACTTTCAATTAGATGGCGAGAGGTTTCCTGGGGAGTGACAGCCCATTACTCGCGGAACGCCGAGATGAAAATAGGGATGTGCATCGGTGTGATCTAGCACGAAGTTGTCGTTTCAAAACATCCCAGAAATGTTCTATCGGATTCAAATCAGGATTCTGCGCATGTCAATCCATTAGTAGAACGCTGATGTTGTCAACCACTCTCCTACAATCCCTGCAGTATGGACAGGTGTTCGGTTGTGTTAAAAAATACAATGGTCATTCCCGAACTGGTCTTCGATGGTAGGCAGCAGAAAAGTGTTTAAAATGTCAACGTAACCTTCTGCCGTGACATCGTCGCTTAAAGCAACAAGGGGGAAAGCCCCTCTAGGAGAAATATTACCACATTGTAACCCCACCACCACCGAATTTCACAGTCGGCACTATATAGGCGGATAGATGTCGTTCACCAAGGATTCGTCACACCCACACCTACCATCGGATGCCACATTGTATACTGTGATTGAATACCTTTACGTTTCCACAATAACATTGCAAACAGTAGACCTAGATATGTTCAGGAGGTTGAAAATCTAGCGCACAAACTTCTCACACAGGTTGCACCCAATCAGCTGACCACGTTGAAAGCCCGTGAACTCCTTAGACTGTCTCATTCTGCTGTATCGCACTGTCTCTTGACTACTGAGATTGCTGACCATGCGTTTCACGAGGTAGAAGGTAGTACTGTGTCGCCCTCTATGATAAACACGTTTCTCGATGATGTTCGGATACTTTTGATCACATAGTGTACGTCAGGGATTTTATATATGTAGATATTACAAATTGGCATTTGTAACATGTGTATAAGACATTGGCTTGGATTCACATTAATTCAATGATCTTCGAATATACTGAGTTGTATTATGAAATTAAAAATATTTTAAAGGGTGATATGTCCAAAACCATTTACTAGACAAAAGACGCGAACATGGCTATTCTTATTTTCAAGCTCTGAAAGCTTGAAAGCTCTCATAAATACAGATAATTTTCGTCTTACCTCGTGATTTTCGTCGATTTCCTTTTATCTGAACACGAACACATCCGTTAATCGTACAGCACCAAAATTTAAAAACACAGTAGAAAAATACAAAAAGAAACTGGAAAATAATATACGTTAAAAAAAAACATCGTTAGAAAAAGGACTAACATATTTTGTTAGTTCCATAATAATGACTGAATAATGTATCTATCTTTCTCCCCCGTTCCCTCTCAGAAAGTGTTCCCTTGAATCCCTGTAAATAGGAGAGAATTTTACTTTAAAAAGTCCATTTTAATCAAAGCTAGTTCAAAACTGAAGTTTTCATGACGGAACAAGATTACCGAGCGGCGCCACATGTTAAATGTTTGGAATGCAATATCCTATTAAGATCACCTCTCATTATACACACTTGTCGTCCCTAAACAAACAAAAACATTAATAATATCTCTATACAGAAAAAAGACAATATGTCGTCGGTATCATGGACAATATGTTACCTTGTTATTACGCTTTTTGCAGTAAGTGTTGTTTTGTCCTTTAGTTAAAAACCCTAAATTTTCTAAATTAGTTTATTCAAAGAAAGAATAAATCAATCCGTAGCAACAAAAGAATGGAGAAAGAACACAGAAAATTGCAACTTTGGTCCTCTACGTCATAGACGTACATTTTTATTGGTATCTATGATCTAAACCCATTTAGAGTTTCAAGAAAGATGTCCGTCGACAAACACGACTTCCGAAGAAGGAGATGGAAACCCGTAGCAACCAAGGTTTCTGTTCTACGAGATCGGACCAAGGAACCAAGATGGATTTTCAAACGTACCTATAGTCATAGAAACAAGCCAAGGAATATGAAAATCCTTTTTTCACATAGTTCCCGTGTTATTCCAAAACATTTCTTCCACCAATAGATTAACGGATTTATCCTGGCAGAGAAAAACGCTGTGTCGAACATATCCAATTAGTTGGAGGTATTACAGCTTTTCTACAGTCGCAAATCTTTGTTCACCAAGATAATTTTTTATTGTTTGAAATTAAATTCACTGGGGGTCAGGTAAAGCCTTTGGGTAGGGTGTTCTAAAACCTCATAGTGGAAACCATCGATATGGCGACAAATGATGTTTGAAATGTCCGGTTTTGTGTTGTCCTTAATTCAAAATGTTGTGGCATCCCAGTTCGTTCGCAGCGAATGGCCTATTCCAATCTGCCTGAAGTCTCACAATCAGTGCTCGAAATGGGACGGTATACGCTGGTATGGTGTACCGGTACTACTTTCTATTTTTCTTCTTATGCCGGCTCTTTTTGACCAGAACAATGTAAAATGGTATAGCTGACGTTATTGCTTCCGAAATATACCATCACTTCTAAATTTCCATTTCTACTGCTCACAATACCTCTTAGCACTGACAGTGGTGCCTTCTGAGAATAAATCCACAGGACAAGACACGTTGCTTGTCCCAAAGACTGGTTGCCTTGTATTTACTGACAGATAGCGTTGTCTTCAACTGCTTTAGTTACGGGGATGATGGATGTTTCCATCTCATGACTGCCCGTTTGACTTCTGGTGTTCACAGGAGCGAAATTGTTTCATTGTTCACCGATACTACAAAATCCGATTCTACACTTAATTTGCACATTGTTTCGTGTTTATTATATTTACGTTGAATGATTCGTCAGTGGTCAGTCTTTATTCTTATCCAACATGCTATTGAACAGCAATTTTGCATTTGATTGTAATACATTAATTGTTAAGTATTATTTCCTGTAGAATCTGAATATACCTTAAGAGCTAATAACGTAAGGTTATTAATGTATTTTAAGATGTTTTATTTACTTTACCCGTTTTTCGCTTTTCTGGGCCAAATGGACCTAATACCTATACTTAATTTGAGTAATATTTTCTTGCTCAAAATATTTCCAAAAGCTCCATTACCCAGCACTGTGTCTAATATTTGATTATGACTTCTCTGTTTCATGGCTAAAATAGCAAAACTGCATTATCTGAATATATCATAGTACAATTCAACCAAACATCATCGATACTCAATTCAACCTGGATGGTGCCTACTCTTTGTTCGAGTATCAATACTTAAATTGATTTTCTCTATTATTTCTAAACTCCCCTCATCTATTTAAAGCATGGACTTCCATGGCCTCTTTCTTGTTGTTGTTGGCCTGTATCCACAAAAAATGAGTATATTTTTCGACCGTTTCATGTTGAATTGTAAGGTTGACTGACTTATCCAATGATAATTCTTCGATACTTATTAGTTTTTCCACGCAGGGAAACGTTGAGAAACCGAAACATCAATTGATTAATATGATCGACTCATATTTGGGTACTTTATGACAACATGGGGTAATACCAACACCATATAAAAACTTTGGTAAATTTATCTGTTGTATACACCATCTTTGAACAAGTAAAATATCCTGGTAAATGCTTTAGTCAAACATGTGTGTGTGTAGAAGTGAATGTCCAATGTGCCTAAAAAGAAATTAACGCCATATCAAGGTGTAAATGTTGATATTACTACAAACACTAGTACATTTTGCTTCCTCAGCACCTTAGATGTTGATGATATCCCTTCAGGTAAAAACCCAATACCATGAGCTTCATTTTGATAATATTGTGACCTTGATATCTTTGGCAGAATTTGAGATATTGGTAAACAAAGTATATATTTTGAAAATGGACGCCAAAATTTGGTACTCTAATCTTAAATAGTCAGTTATTTTATATTTGGACACAAAACATTAAAACAAAAATTCACAAAAAAAAATGTATTGAGAGAATAAAAAGGTTCAAGCTATAAAATATATGTTTAAAAAAATCTATAAAGCAAGAGAAAAAGAACTAGAAAAAATGGTTTCATGCTTGCTACGGAAATCCTAATGCTCTCATAGCAACATATAGTTGGTTAAAAAAAAAGGTTGGGGCATTTTTAACAAAGAGGGGAAATAGACAGTATCACACGTAAAACGTGAACAATATGGAAATCTCTTGCCTTTTTATGATAATTTGGATGCCTTCCGCACATAATTTGAAACTAAAATGAGTTTTTCCACTCACTTTGTTCCCCATACTGCTTCTTTATGCCTGACGCGGTGTGGATTGCTTCAATACACTACGCAGACTACTCTTGCAAGCAAAAGTATACCTAGAACATTACTTTCCTATGGGCTTGCCCAAATACTTTTTTGTGATGAATTTACGTAGTCGTCACTCTTTCGTTGCCTGTTATCTTACAGGTGTATCGAGTGCCAGTTATTTCTATAGGATTCTATCGAAAGCATCCAAATTATCATAAAAGGGCAAGAGATTTCCTAATTGGTTAGGTTTTACGTCTAATAAGTCTGTTTCTTCTCTTTGTTGAACTTGTCCAAATATTTTTTACCAACTGTATATCGCTTTAAGGTATTCTTGAATTGTCATGAATAGTACGTGTCCATTAGTACTTGTAGAAAACACTGAAAATTTGGAATTAAACAAAGTTGTTCTAATAATATGATCATCCACTGAAAATGAAAAAGAGAAGAATATCCTTGAACAAACGGAAATATTGTATAACGATTAGGACCTCAACTTTAAAGAATCTTCCATGTTTTTCTAACGTTTATCAGTAAATTTTTACAACAAATAAATCCTTTTAAAGTGTTACTGTTGTCATTATCCCTACATTTTAAATTCGTAAAATATGGGAAAAATTACCTCTAATGTCTGAAATTATATATCAGCTAATGATTTCAAACAAATTTTATCCTCTAATCTATCGTCGGTCTGACCATCTATCGACGTGAAATTTAAATTAGATTAGATTAGCGCACCAAACTTAACTACCACCAATCACAAAGAAAGGGTTCATTGCAAGAAATTGTTACATCGTTATCGACATTTTTAGTGTTTAGTTTTAGTGTGTGGGTTAACAACATTTTATGCAAATGGCTGCTTATACTTGAAGTGGCAATACAAGAAATTAACCTTCACTACGCTTGCATTTACCAAATACACCACACAATACACAATCGAGCATAAGGTTAACTTAGGAATGATTAAATTAGATTCCGTTGGTACTTACATAATTACCGGTAGTACATAGCTCGTAATCACTATAACTAATTCTTTCTTCTTAAACGCATTACACAATATAGTAGGTAGAAAGATCATTCGATTTATACTGAAACTCCACACTGAAGTTATCGTGTATTTAATTATAACTGCTAAATATGGCAATAAATCTTGGTTCAATGACCTCATTCGAAGAGATACTTATGCCTGCACATAATTCAATTGAACTTATACACTTCATATAGAGTGCACTCATTTATTCATTGGAATGGATTTCTTCCATACTTAGATTATTTGCAATAACTATTACAGCTAAAATTTGATTTATGCAAACTTTCATTTGAACGTTAGAAATCATAATTCATAGATTATTAACTAAAGTGGAATGTTCACTTCATGACATAGACAATCATTGAATGTATAACTTCATATCATATTTAACTTTGTATATATTAACATTATGGATTATTGCGTATTAGTTAAGTATATTTTAGGCTTATAAGTGTGTTTTTTTTATAGATATCAATAAAACTTTGTTTAGTTTTACAGATTTTTTTCAATACTTTATTAATACAATATTGTTATGATACAAGTCCTCTGTATCTAAGAAGTTAGACGTGATAGAAACAATATGCGTTTTCCGTTGCATTTAGCATCCCAGAATTAGGTAAAACCATCCATTTGAGAGGCAGATTCAGATTTCAGTTTTATTGAGCACTGATATTTTCATACTTTTCAGCATCCCTCGTTTATTGCATATTTTAATAATATGATCAAGGTAAAAGCTATATTTCAGTTGGCTAAAAATTACAATCTTGAAGCGCAGCTGCCGCCTTGTGTGCGTATATGAAAGTACGAGCATTTTAAATAAAATACTAGAGTATTTTGTGTCCCGGTACGTGGAATTCGCAACATTCTTGTTTCAAGTACAGTTTTAAAATTAATATTTCAAAGAGACTATTCTTCTTCTCGCCAAGGAAGGAAATCTAAATGGTGTCTATAAAATTCCTAGAAATGCCTGTTATTATCTTGACAAATTACTATGTAGGTCCGTACAACTATTTGAAAGGAAACGCCTAATAGTTACAAAATGCTGTTCCCAGTAATTCAAGAAAAGGTTGAAACTTCTTTTTAAATTTTTTCTTCTGTTCTGCTTGCTTGTTATGGATTATTACAATATCAGATATTTTATGTCCCTGTTCAGGGTGAATTTCATTGTTCCCATAAGAATAATACTGAAAGAAATAAAAAAAAAAGTCACAAAGTTGCCATAACAACAAGACATACACACACAAAAAAGAGGACTCTTATTTCTTTCCTTTATTACTCTGCAGGGAGCGATTTTTTACGTCCTCTGATACCAATTTCTTTTCCTATGAATGCATCAAATCTGCATCGTTGCTTCCTCGACTTCACAAATTATTTATTAACCACGACGTGCTTTTGTCTTTTTTACATTTTTTTCTCGTTTAATAAATGAAGCAGGTCTCTTCACTAAAGATCTTTCGTTTTATTTGAAAAGTAAACTGATCAGTTTTCTACCTAAACTCAAAACTAGTACATAATGGTTACTCTATTGTTATTAAATGTTCTACTTTTCGTGGTATATCCAATTATTTTCCTTTAGGCATACAGAGTGTGTGTGTGTGTGGGGGGGGGTCGTTCTTCTTTGTCTCAGGTTTCTCGCTAGCTTAAACTGGAAACTCATGATACTTAAATAAAATTGGCTTCACGTAAATTACGTTTGAAAGTTTCTTACGAACAGAATGGATTATCTTAAGAACAGCCGAATTTATCATAGCAAAGGGTAGCAGTTCAGTCGTAAAGAAACAACGTCAAAATCTTTGCAGAACCTATCTCTGGAAGAAACAAAACAAGGCATTTTATACAAGTCTCTTAATCATTACAGATAACTGCGTTATTTGGTGCAAGCGGTTTCCGTGCTACGATTTCATTACATCATTTTTGTACGTTAAACTAAAGTAACTGAACTCTCTGGTGTTACAACTTACAATCCATGCTGAGTGATAGTTTGCAATTACAGACACTAAGATGTAATAAGATGTAACAACATCTTATTCTATAGCCGTAATTTTTTCGTGTTAGTAAAAGTGGTTCACTATTTTTGAAATGCTGAGCTAACTCTCTCTAACTTATGAAGTTTTATGTGCATGAAAATCTTTAGGAAAATATTGACATTATTAATTATTTTTAAACAGAACTATTTCCTATACCTTTTGAAAAGTCAACTTTTAGCTTGAATTTATCGCTTTTCTTTTGTCTGTAATTGCTTATTATCAGAACGACACTGGATAAACCTATCCTTATAATTATTTTAGGAAAGTAAATAAACGTTCTTTAAATAATTATTTAAGAGTGTTTTAGCATTGTTTCTTTGCAATATGTTGCTTAATTATTTCTCAAACCTATTTGTTTATATGTATTATTTTGTAATGCAAGTGTATTATTTTTCTAAATAAGTGGTTCTCAACCGGTGTGCCGCAAGATTTGCTAGTTTAGCCGCGAAACTTCTGAAGTTTTGTGATTTTGCTGTTGAAAGTAATTTAAATAATTTCACTCAATATCTACTTTAAAAACGGAATAAGAAAAAATGAATCTTTAGTTTAAACATATTAATTTTGCAGGGAAATTAATAAAATCAACTTGTAATGTAATTGGAGTTGATTTATTAAAGAAAAAATTTCAATGACTGAAGTCTCTCACATTGTTGCCAACTCATACATTAGTGTGCGGCGGGAACACACTGCAAAGAAGTGTGCCGCGAACAAAAAGAAGTTGAGAACCACTGGTCTATGTTTTAATTTCTGTAATAACATTCTGTTTCCTGCTTATATTGAATGAGTTCCCTTCGTCATACTGACCACCGTAGGATATTGTAGTCTTCAGTTTTGAATATAAATCCTTCTCTAGGGTTGACTACTGCCACCTAGTGAATAAATCCTCTACTATTGATTGCTTCTTCGTAGGGTCTCATGTCTATAAATGGGCGTTCAGAGATCTCTCACTAGATACGAGACTTACAGCTTTTAGTAAAGTGGGCTCCGGACCACTACGTTTAATGGACGGACTCATTCGGGACTTGGCCTTGTCTCCACGTGCACAGAAAGCGAGCGCACTAACGTTTCCTATAACTTGGAGTCGCCATTTCTTGGTGTCAGGGAAGAATTACCTATATTTTAACGAGCAATGATTATAAAATAGAAACAAATTATTTTCAAAGTGTAATTTTTATCAGAAAACACGACGCACACTACATTCATTTATTGATTTAAAGTGACCAAGCGGCCGTTGCTCAGTGGTAGAGCACTCATTGGTTTAGCATTTAGGAGATCGTGGATTCAACCCCAGTGGTAGACCATCCTGACTGAGGTTTTTCCAGGTGTTTTCCTCAGTCACATCAGGCAAATGCCGGGCTGTTACCTTCAACTTAGGCTCTGGCCGACACCTCCCCACATCCTTTCCCCTCCCCTATCCAGACTTAGGATGCCTAAAGGCCATAAATAAAATTCTAATTCTAATTGATTTAAAGTGAAATGACCATCAACCATGTTCTTGGGTTGTGAAGTTATTCAGGTTGCCTAGAAATTAATTTGCAGAACTGAGTAAAAAAAAAAGAAAAACTAACTAAAGACATGATTGTATGAAGGGAAGAAGCAGAAAATTAGACCAAAACTCTAAAGAAACCCAGCAGCCCGTTAAAACAACGTTCCCAGTTCAATTTTCTTTTATGGAAAGTCCAGGAACTCCCTCCAGTCTACGAAAAACTTGGCGCCAAATTAACTTGTCTTGCATAAGATTCCAGGAGAAACATAAAAACACAAAATGCAGATCAATATTAAAAGCACTTTTTTTTCGTCTTTGTTTCTTCCTATCTTTTTTTTTAAGAGAATGAACCCCGGAATAGTATTTAGGAAGCCAATGAAACCTGTTAAAGTCAAGCGAGGAATTCATATTTTGTTCAAAATGATTTTTATTGATTGAATCTTCCATACGATTGATTCTTCTTATCTACATCATAGAAACTCTACAGAAATTCATTTTTAAAAACCTTACCAAAAATAATTTATGTAAACATGTATTTGCTTAACTAGTGTTTTATTTGTGATTCTTTTATAATGTTTTAATTATTTGCAAACTTTTATACATACAGGGTGTTTCAAAAAAATATCGAATGAAATGAGCAGCGAATGGACATTTCCGTTTTCAACGTCCTTATATATTTTACAACTTGTTTGTGTACCTCAGATTAAATAATATATATAATGTTTTTTTTTATTTCAGCGCTACGGTTTTCCGTTACGTAGAAATATAGCATGAAATACTGAGAATTTAATCTCCTACGTCATACAACGAAAATCATCTGATTGGTTTGACGTAATCAGTTCGTATTATTTCCGTAACTATGTGCTTCTCCCTATATTACGTTCCTTATTCAGAAGTTTGAAGACGAGAAAACAAGAAAGAGAAAGAACATTCACATCATTACTTAACGAAATAATCCATGTACAAATCTGCAGAACACACTTCAATAAGTTAAAGCAGCAAAACATGTTTTTAATAACAGAAATTGCTCGAAACAATGACAGGGGTCAGTCTTAACTTGCAGTGCTCTTCTTATTGCTAGTTCGTGCCAATTTAGCGCACGCAACTTTTAACTTTTTATACTTTCACCTAATGCTGTTCGAATCCTATCAAAGGCCATGTTTTATTTTACTTCACGAAACTCAAGAGTAACTTCAATGTAATAGTTTCAATTTACATTTTTTTTTCTTACATGCTTTTATTATTTTTTACAATGACATATTAAAACTATTTAATATGTTCACGGGTTACAAGTAGTACATTGAATTGTTAACAGATAGCATTAACGAGCACTATTAATTCATATGCTTTTAAGTTCTTCAAAAATGTTTCACTAGCGTTCATTAAAAAAGTATACGATTGTAGATTGTAAAAGCCCACACTTTTTTACAGAAAAAATAGGTAATTCTTTTTTAAATACAAGAGTTCTAAAGAATATTATTAGAAGATATCTTATGATTTAATCATTAAAAAAGAGCTGCTATAAATTAGTGTTGAAGCTACCAAAATACATCAATATCTTAAAGAAGTATTAAAAGTACAAATCAATTTTAAATGAATAAAACGAACTAAATGACATGTTAAGGCATGTAAAAATGCTATTCACCACTTATACTATTTCTTTCTATCCATTTTTGTTATTTCTTGTTAACAATACTAACAAATCTAATACCATCTGTATGTTAATGACAAGCAGTCGGCAGATTGATTACGTCATAAAATGGCGGCACCCGATTAAGTGCAAGACTGAGACTGCTTCGAAGCAAAACTTTATCACTCTTGATAAATACATCACAGAAAGAAAAGAAAATGTTTTCCCTAGTCTACTTTAACAGAAGAATTTTTTATTGCAATAAAAATATACTAACGGTAATGTCCATTCAACACAAACCTTCCACCTTCCACATTAGATCAGTTTCTCGCATTTTTCACCATCTTATTCCAAAACATGCATCCGTTTGCTCGTGACACAATCCTATCCTACATCCAAGAAGCCGCACAAAACGTCTTCAAAGTCAAACGGCAGGAAATTTACCCCGACTCATATGTCTACTTCTCGTTTACCGTCTCCCATGGATACACGGTAATACAATAGCGCTCTTAAATTTCTTACATGATCATTCATAATTATCACTCACGTTTCACGGACATCCTTAGCACTGTACCCATCAATGTTGTTCCAGGGGGCTCATCTGTTTCTCCATCATGCCTAGAAACGCCCCCAGGTAAGAAGATAATCAATCATCTGTTTTCAATGTTTCCAGTGTTGTGACGTTTACTGCACCTCACTCCCATTTTCCATTTCATGATCATCGAATTCTTTCTACCACAAAAATGAGTATAAGCATAAAGCTTATACTATCCATGATTAATCGATGCATAAGCAAATAAAGGATTAAAAAATAGTTATGCATCCCATAGACCCCCTAACCTCATCCTTTAATTCCCACAATACCATTCAATCCCTTCCCTAAGAGAGGGCGTAACCCTTTAAAGGGTGCTGGCCACCCCTCAGGTGACTAGCAATTCGCATAAACAAGATCCGTAAGAGATGATTTTTGTCGGGACTACGTGTATTCAATTACGTTTAGTTCTTATTAAAGAGATTAAATTCTTATTTACCAAACTTTTTATTTATGGTTATTTGGTTTCTGAATGAAACATTCGGTAAACCAAACGAGCGTAGCCCCGCTAATGAGCAGGAAAGACCTTAGCAGTGGGCATCTCGTTTTAAGCGTTAAGAAGTACTACAGCAAGTTACCCGATATATTGATGACGTCGTCATTAGAATATACAAGTTGCAAATATATAATGACCGCACAGCAACAGCTTATGTAAAACTTGATACCGGTTTCGTTATTGAGTAGTGGATATCAGAATAAAGAGATCCACTGCAACTGCGACTTACTCGCTGAAATCCAATTTCGGATACCGGACACTAGACCACGAATAGATAACAAAGGCCTTTTTCACTGTACGAAACCCCGAAAAAGAGATTCTAAAAAAGTCACCCATTTGGAGAATGTACTTTCCGTACAATAGGTTATGTGGAATGAAAAATGAAGTAGACATACTTAATCCAAAGAAGTTTCCAGAATACTAGCAGATTTGCCCACCCGTTCGTGCGGAGTGAACAAAATATGTTGACAATAGTCATTGTCCATTGACAGTGACAGTGGTCATTCACCACTAATCGCTTCCACCTGGCGAGCTGTACCCTTAAGTTTATCAGTTTTGGGGGCCGCACCCTGTTTATCGTAACCATACTCTTTGGGGGGTTACGCCCCCATGGTGCAGATATGCGGTAGCTTTTACTACTACAACTATTACTAATACAACAACAGCTACTACTACTACTACTACTACTATTTATTATTATTATTATTATACGCCTGATGTCACTACTATAATGCTTGAAAACATTAAATCTACATATTTTTATTTACAACAATCCATATTCAAGTTTAAAAATTTATAAATGTATTTATTTATGTCTGATTGTTTTTTACATCGAGTTAGGAATATAAATAGAGGGAAGCTTAGGCTGTTTTATTGGAGAGGGGAATGAAGCCAAGAGACGGAAGGGACGAGGCATTTCGGCTATATTAACTGGCCCCATATTTAGAGACCCTCGTTTCCGAGTATTGCCTCTCTGAGGTGCACTCATCCTCCTATCGAAAATGGCAATCCTCTCAGTACTCGGTACAGAGGGACTCTAATCGGGCCACACAAGATGGCTGCCGATGAACCGTAATTTGGCTTCATGTGACGTCATGCATGTTCTCTCTATTTTCTTCCTAACTCTATGTTGTTGTTTTTTTTACTTAAATATGGAAACAATGTTTTTATTGCATTGCTATAACAATGAAATCACTATTTTTACTAAATAGTTCGCGCCAAGTCACTTCCGCTTTACAAAAATATAACTTCCCAAGCTAGACCATTATCTACTCATGTGCGAAAAATCATTGCAATCTGTCAAGTGGTTTTGGCGTGGTGAGGGAACAAACATCGCGACATTCATTTTTATTATATAAGATTATACTTTTATTTTGTTGCTACTATTGACAGTATGGAATGATTATATTTTACTAAGCAGTTCTGATAAAATAAAAACTGAGTTGTACTGTAATTTACTTTTTAGAGATTGCTGTAACTAGACATACGTTTGTTGTATTCTTCCTAACAGTGTGCGAATTAAACTTTTTAGCCAGGGGAGGATAAAACATAGCTCTCGGATTTCAACAGGCAACTTAAAATTAACAGACATATTCATTCAATCCACTACTGGATGAGGTCTCTCCCGAAGAGAGGAGTTGGTCTGCTGCTCGCACGCTGACCAGAAGTGTTGGGAGAGGAGAGCTGAAGCTCTCAACTGTGATCGCCACTGTCTTTTCTTCACAGCAACTCCCCAATTGCATCACGATCCTGGCAGGCACCGTTTCAGATTCTCTCGCTTTGAAAAAAAAACTCTTGGCAGAGCCGAAAATCGAACCCGGGACCCCACAATCAGCAGTCAGCGACGGTAACCACACGACTAGCGGAGAGATAGATTCGTATTTTCCAATAGGAGGTTACTAAATCAAACCAATCATACTAAATCTTTCACATTAAGCTACTTCATAAACACAAAAGAAATGGCTTCCAAATAGGCTTCTTAGCTGCTAGTAAAAGTTCATATACCCTTGTCACTTCCATGAAAATAGTTTCAACTTCTGCAAATAAAAATGTTCCGATTTTCTATCTAATCTTGATCGAAATATCTTTTAGGGGGGAGAAATTTATCCCTGGCAGGGACGAAAAATAAATTTGTCTGGGTGGGAAACTTATTTGCCAGGGGGAAGTCCTCAATTCCCCCCCCCCCGCCCCTGTTAATTCGCACACTGCTTCCTAATAAATAAATCCCAATCCAACACAAACACACCCAAACGAGCACTATTTCGGAAATCAAACTACAAATAAAGTTACCGAAATTAAGTCATGGTTGAGATTTTTCCCTACTCGTAAATGATTCAGTTCTTGAAAGAAGATACAGATACTACAGGCCTTGTTAAGTATATACAAGTTAGTAACGTTGCAAAGAGCATGAATGATTTAAAAGCAGAACCTCCTATGAAACCATTTCTTTTCTACTCGAGTCTAGATACAGTATCAGATATTATTAAATTTAGACTGCCTGTTCAATTATGCTGAATCGTCATTGAAGCCAGCAATACAAGTATTGGAACCAGGGCCATAGTAATCAGCGGGGCGAGAGTAAACATTAGAGTAAAACTAAATACTTTGTGTTAAGATTTGGAAACGTATAACATAATAAGATCTGTGGTCGAACTACCACCGTACAACACTTTTGTTGAAATGTTCTTACTTTGTTTCCTAACAAGTTATATACAAACATTGGCATTTGGAGTAAAAAAAACGAATATGACAAAATAATCTCATTCTTAAAATAACTATTTTCCGCTTGAGAGAAATTTCCCTTCAATGCAGGGAACCTGCTTCCTGAACAATTCTGTTTTTCCTCTACATCTCCTAATTGAAAATCTCCGGGTTTCATTTTCCGGCTTTTAGACAGTTCATTACAACTAATGGGGAATCTACGTTGTTAAAGAAAATAGTTCCAGGGTTCTCCAGTAACAATGAGAGGCAGGATGCGTTGAAATAACAATAACGCCCTCCCTTTCTAAGCGGAAGGAAACGAGCTAATCGAACCATACGACATGATGACCTTTTGTCGTGTGAGTGTCTATCTGTAACCTGTATCTGTGAGTGAAGTTGTTATCTTTGCTGGTCGATCTCCTTTACCTCTTTTGTATGTAGAGCATCCCAATAGCCCGTTGAAAAAGCTAAAGTGGTGACTATCACCAATTGAGATAAAGCAATGCAAAAGATATTAACATTAACAAAAAATGTTCGAACATCTTTTACATATATTTAACAGAAAATGTTCATATTTTGTACAATGACACGTTGGACTTTAATATGTCACAAAATATAAATATTTTCTGTTACAACACATTCGTATTTAAAACGAAGAAAAGTCAGTAAATAAGTTATAAACTGGTGGGGGATCACAAGAAATAGCTGTGAGTAGTTTCGAAAGGTACCACCAGATAGCAGCACTCATGCTTCGTAATGAGTCAGTGAGCAGCGCCACATATCATTCAGAGCGTGTGAACATGACAACTCCGCTGCAAATGTACGTTAGAGGGACACTGGTGCGTCTTTTGTGAGTGAAAGGCTGTCCTCACGTTCGTGGTAATAATGTGGTAATAACCGAAGCATTTTTATGCAGCACTGGCGCTCGTATTTTGCTGAGATAAGTGTCTCAATGTAAATGGTAGTTATGTGGACGCCGGTAACCACTTAAATATTCATGCATTTTTTTTTTCTGTAACCATTTGTAACCCATTTACTGATATTTCTCGTATTAATTGGAACTATTTTTTTACTAGCTGATTTTCCCGTCCGTGGGTGGTGGGTGAATAAAATAAGTTGGCAACACTAACAATTGCATTACTACTACTAGTAGTACAACCAACACTACTATAACAAATACTACTACTAGTTGTAGTAATAGTGGAGGGTTATCCATATTTTACCTATTACACTTTTCCAAATCTTAGTTAATCAAATTATTATTTCTGGTTTGCAACAATCAAAATTTTAATAAAATATTTAAAATATTGATTTAATCATTTCATTGTTGCTGTAAATTAAACATGGAAACAATTTATTTAATTGTTATTAACAATGGAATTAATGATCATTTAGTTAGTTGTTCGCAAGATGACTTAAAATATCTCTATGACCTGTCCTGGGACATAACGAGAACGTGGAAATCGACGCACGCATATAGGTTTTTGCAATAACTGAATATATATATATATATATATATATATATAACTGGCCCGCTGGTTTTATGGTTACCGTCGCTGACTGCTGATGTTGGGGTCCGGGTTCGATTCCCGGCTCTGCTAAGGGATTTTTTCCAAAGCAGGAGGGTTTGGAACGATACCCACTCAGCATTGTGATGCAATTGGGGAGCTGCTGTGAATAAAAGACAGTGCCGATCACAGTTGAGAGCTTCGGTTCTCCTCTCTCAAAACGTCTGGTCAGCGTGGGAGCGGTAGACCAAGTCCTCCCTCCGGGAGAGGCCTCAACGAGTAGTGGATTGAATATGGATGTGAATTATATATACAGTATATATACACAATGTGTAAGGAAAAGGTGGTTACAAACTTTGGGATGTGAATCCTGACATCGAAACAAGAAAAAATGTTCACATAAACATGGGTCGAATTTCACTTCATTTTCGAGATACAGGATTTGCAACTTAGATCGCAAAATCGACTCCTTGTAATGGTAAATGCAATGAATATTTGGCCATAAATCTTAAACAATTCACTAGAGTAAAATTTTGTTTTCGGAAGGTGATTTGTATCAATACAGTGGACATCAGGGGTTTAGAAGTAATGTCATCGCGTGGTCAGTGTTGTCAACCTGGTATATCGCTTTTTAAAATGGCAAGACTTCAGTTAATTGGATATTTGACATCCTTTAGTGATTGTAAACATCGTATGTGAAGGACAGGAGCCAGTGTTGCAAACTATGAAAGTTTGCTCTTTCTTTTGAAGAAAAGTTGCCATTTTTCATGCGTAACCTGGTATAATATTCACAGTTTGCAACACTGTGTTTCTTTGTTTTACATATGTTCTTTACCATCGCTAGAGGATACCAGATATCCAATAAACTGACGTAGAGTCATTTGAAAAAAATAAACGATGTACTAGGTTGGTAACACTGGCCACCCCATGTCATCAATTTTTAACTCCTAATATCCACTGTATTGCTGCAAATCACCTTCCGAAAACCTAAATTTTATTTTAGTATATGTTTTAAGATTTATTTCCAAGGGATTCAAGTTGCAAGCCCCTTAACTCAAAAACCAAGCGGAATTCACCCCTGTTTATATGAACATTTTAAACTTGTTTTGATGTAAGGAATCACCTCCCAAAGTTAATAATATTAATATCTTTTCTTCATATATGTAAGATGGTAAAAAAAGGAATTTATATTATAGAATACAAGACAGGGGCGTATAAACTTCACAAACACAATAGAAAAGCGGCAATGTTTTGCAGAAGCATTTTCACATGATAGGAGAGAAAATGGACAGAGCAGACTGATACGGGACTTGTGATTTACTGTCCACATATAGATATAGATTTAACAATGTCACTTAGACCCCTTAGCTTCTGATCTTCTGAAATAAGTCCATTGTGATATAACTACTTCTTTTACATTAGTTCACGTACAAGTAAGTGTAGTCCACACAAGAAAGTAGCTTGAAGTGCTTGACCCTTTAGAATTAAAACATACTTTAGTATATGATTCTCCATGTAGTATATCATATCTACACGAATCGGATTAAAATCTTATTTATCATAGTTAGATAACAATAGGTAATGATATTTTTGGATTGCAGTGAACACGTTTCATTCATTAGTTTTTTTTCTGACGACGCATGAATATTTACAAAATGGTTGTAACGTGTCACTAAAAAGAAGATATAAATAGTAATTTTTCACTAAATATTAATTTTGTCATTGATTTCCAGGAAAACAAAAACAAGATTCTTTTGTGTAAAAATATTTCAACTTGAAATCAAGGCTCGTGAATATAAACAAAAGCTTCCAGCTCTGAAAGTTACATAATGCAACCTCAAAAAAGAATAGAAGTTTTGAATAAAACCAACACAACGCAACATTGAACATAATATACGCCAACCTACTATAGCCCCTGTTCCTGCACTCGCTGTGAGCTAAGCCATGAGTTACAGTCTCCCGGCAAGAGATCTCAGCGCAGGAACGTCACAACTCTGTAACCCGCTACCTCGCAATCGACGTTCAACCTGAAGCGCAAAATTTGTTTATGGTGTTAGCTGAATAACTCATAATTTTCCCATGATTCCAACATGAAGCTTACATGACAGTCTAAACATGCATGTCTCTCGCCGCAAAAACAACACTAAAAACTATAACGAAAGAAATTCGCTTTGGAAACACCCATATTTCTTTACTTCATTGTTAGTGTTCATATTTACTTCACGCTTTAATATTCCATCATTCATTTTTAAATATGTCAATTGTTTAGAATGAGATATCTCTTGTTCTGATCCCACGAAGTGGATGATTTTTAGAAAATGTTTAGTTATAGCGTAATGTTTTAACCATACACATATAACTACCTAAATTTTTACATGTCACTACTAACTTTTCATTTTTAACGAATTCATACGTATATTACAATACAAAAATTAATCCGCCACTTCACTCTAAAAAAATTCAAATTTTCCATAAATTATCCAGGATGAAAGATGATGAGATAGATAGATAGATAGATAGATAGATAGATAGACAGACAGACAGACAGACAGACAGACAGACAGATAGATAGATAGATAGATAGATAGATAGATAGATAGATAGATAGA
>JAGDQP010005304.1:50504-79233 GCA_022664845.1 Lepisma saccharinum
AGATAGATAGATAGATAGATAGATAGATAGATAGATAGATAGATAGATAGATAGATAGATAGATAGATAGATAGATAGATAGATATAGAGAGAGAGAGATGTAGACCTTGAAAAAACGAAAATTCAGCTGGGTACAGAAGTTTTGTAATACAGGAAGTACTGTGGAGAGTAG
The DNA here is from genome assembly GCA_022664845.1 of Lepisma saccharinum. Lineage (NCBI taxonomy): Eukaryota > Metazoa > Arthropoda > Insecta > Zygentoma > Lepismatidae > Lepisma > Lepisma saccharinum. The sequence continues at coordinate 50,677 of JAGDQP010005304.1, forward strand.
GGAAGAAAAAGGCTACACTAGGGAAAGTGAAAAAGAGAAAATAGAACTGGTTAGGACATTTTCCACTCAAAAATCTCTGTAAAATTATGTTATGTAAATGTCAAATATTCAAATCTGTAGCTTTGAGGTTGCAATCTCAGATGATTTAAGTCTTGGGGTATTGTAATTATCATTGTGTGGTTTGTATTATGTATGTCTATATATATATCAAATCATTGCTAATATGAGTAAATTTAAGTTTTGAATCGTTGACAATTGCTACTATCAGTAAGCAGTTCCCTGTTCCATACAAAGCAGCTTTCAACAAATACGGAACGTTGCTGTTATTTCATTATGAAAAGACAAGAAAGAAACTAAGATTTTCACGAACGCAAAAGAAAAAATATGGTAGGCAACAAAATTGCATTCATGACTCTGACCATAGTTTCTGTCTCTGTCACATCACACATACATACATAATGTACATAACGTTACATAAAGAAAGTGAATTTGCCAGAGAATGGAAGACAAAAAAGTAGTAATGTATGTGCAAAAGTGGGTGAGTTTACGTTCATTTTCCTATTTTCAGGCTGTGTAGTTAGATTTGCGACTTAATTTCCGGAATCCAGAACAAGACACACCCATTTAGAAAATTCCGTATGCCTCTCATATAACCCTCACAGAATTTCATTTATTGATCTGCAGTTCCTAGCATATATCTCTTGCTTGTAGTGTGAATACAATATTAATGCTTAATGTACTTCTTTACACTAGGCAAGTATAACTTTTTTATTTCATTTTGATGTATTATTATTAGCGTATTCTTTCTCTTATTTTCACAGGCTTTTATTGGCCAGCGGAACGCTCCTCTCGTCTAGTGGTTACCGTCGCTGACTGCTGATGGTGGGGTCCCGGGTTCGATTCCCGGCTCTGCCAAGGAATTGTTTCTAAAGAGAGAGGGTCTGGACCCACCCAGCCTTGTGACGTAGTTGCGGAGCTGCTGTGAATAAAAGACAGTGGCGATCACAATTCAGAGCTTCGGTTCTCCTCTCCCAATACGTCTGGTCAGCGTGGAAGCAGTAGACCAACTCCTCCTTCCGGGAGAGGCCTCATCCAGTAGTGGATTGGATATAGCTGTGAATTATTATTATTACTGATCTGGTCTGCGGTTGAAGTAACAGGAAAGATAGTAGTTTACAAGACTGCTAGGCTGAGAAATGCCTTGCAATTATTTTTTCTCGTTGATTTGATCACTGTTCTGGTTTCTTATAATCTTCTGAAAGATTATGCCTGCATGTAAAAATTTAAGTGAGGAGTACGTTAGTGCTGTTAGAAAGAAAAACGATCGTACTTCACATTTTTCAATCTAGCAATCTTGTAACATGCCCAGCTATAAGTGGTTATATGACCTTTAACCAAGGTATCAACCCAATATTCTACTAGTGTAAGGACTCTCAGGCTTCGAACCTGGCACCAGAACTATTTATTTACCAGGGACATGCATCCATACCACATAATTACAACCAAAGGAACAATTCTTCCATCGCGTGATTATTGAATGCTGATGCTGTTACGTAAATACTCTACATAGACAGTATTATACGGAAACAGCAAGATATGCACCAAACCACATAACATGCAGTACGTAACGCCTGTTATATAACATTTATGTAATGTAATAACAATAAATATGTCTATAGAGCAAAAGATCCTTTCGGGCAGTTTCATTGAAAAGAAGGTGCTTAAACTGCATGGGCCATCATCTTCCCCTGGAAATCTGCTGACCCATGTAGTTTCCAAGCACCTCTCTGTCCCAGAAAGGGGAAAAGATTAACTGACAAAATAGTGAAGTACTGTATAACATTATTCAGTCTTAACATCTCGTTCTGAGGCACGAGTTGGCTACAGCACTTACATTAGCAGACTTTATACCAGTGAACAGGCTAACGAGGGTTAGCAGCCATCGAGACTTCAGCGAAACTGTCGGGGTGACTCAACTGAGTGTAACCCACTTTTCAACATGAAACTAATACCATGTTTATGAAAAACCTCTCGTCTTTCATTTCTCTATACTACTACATCCTTCGATTCCAGTATAAAGACCTAAGGCCGAAAAGTCTTACGCTAGTATGGTTGACAGGACACTTCAGTCATAATGTCAAATTAGGAATTTAAACGCAGGTTCACTGGATAAAGAAATTACTTCTCTACCATTGACCCCTTCCGAATTGTTTGTAACATTTTTCTAGTATCGGATACACAAGTATATTCCAAATTAAACTAGCATTGCACTAGGAACGCCGAGAGTTTGTTATGTCTGCCTTCACACTCTGACAGTAGTCATTAATACTGATTCCTTGTACTAACACTTTAGCCTGGTTACTCGGGATTTGACGTGTACGATCCTAAATTTTAAAGATCTACGTGACTTTCACCTATTATAGGCAAACACAGTCTTCACGAAAAGACCAACAACAATGGAGAAAGACTGATAACTTTCGCGATTTCGAAAAATCTACTGGTAAAGAGCACGTACTGTGAACACAAAGTCATTCACAAATACCTATGAATATTTCCGAATGGCAAAACTCTCATCCAGTTCTATCGCATATTAGTAGATAGACGAAGACACCCCAAATTAATGGACGTTAGGTCGTACAGAGGAGTGGGAGGTGACACTAACCATCAATTAGTGATCACAAAAGTAAGGGGAAAAGTTATGCATCGCGAAAAGAGAAAACAAGAATCAAAACAACTGAAATTCGAAGTTAAACGATTAAATAATCCGAGCATAAAAGCAGATTACCAACTCGAACTCTCAAATAGGTTCGAAATCTTAGCCGACTCGATCAACAATAATGAAGATGGTAGTAATAATGAAATTTATGTAAGTAAGAAGTGGGAGGAAATTCGTGGTACAGTGAAGGGCGTAGCCAAGGAACATGTAGGTGAGAAGAAAAAGCAGAAAAACAAACCTTGGTTTGATGAAGAATGCCTTAAGCTTCATGAGGTACGAAAACAAGCTGGCGACGATGGCTAAGTAATAAAAGCGAAGCAAATACCAACCAGTACAATAACGCGAAACGAAACGCCACACGTGGATTCACAAGCAAAAAGCAAGAATATGTTACGCAGAATATTCAGGAGATAGAGGAAAACTACAAGACAAATAACATACGATCTATACAAAGGGGTAAGCTCGTTAAGAAAAGGTTACCAGCCAAGGTTAGGAATGATTAGAAATGAACGTGGAGATATTCAGGCTGATCCGACTAAAATTGTCGAGGTGTGGAAAAGTTATTTCGACAAACTTCTTAATGTACACAACGGGGAACAAACAGAGGAATTTGAAATCCATACCGCAGAACCGTGGATTCCCGAACCTAGCGAGATCGAGATCGAAATGTCGGTAAAGAAATTGAACATTTTCAAAACACCAGGAATAGACAATATTCCATCCGAATTAATTAAAGCGGGAGGAACGGCACTACTCAAGGAACTACATAAATTGATAGGTGCTTTATGGAAGGAATGGGAAACCTCTATAATAGTTCCGATTTACAAAAAAAAGGCAATAAATTGGACTGTAATAATTACAGCGGAATCTCGTTACTTCCAACCTAACCCAACCATTTAAATCAAAGTCTTCTGATTGTATACAATCGTTAAAACGTCGGATATTAAACAGTTTTATCAACGTTTAATCAACGTGTGTGCTACTGTATAGAAGTGTATACGTAGATGAAATAATTGGAGATCACCAATCTGGATTTAGAAGAAATAGCTCCACGCTCGACTAGATTTTCGCCTTGAGACAAAATTTGGAGAAGAAATGGGAATACAATGGGATTGTTCACTAGCTATTCATTGATTTTAAGAAAGCATATGATTCTATGAAAAGGGAAAAGTTATACAGTACCCTGATACGATTTGGAATTCCGAAAAAACTGTTTCAACTAGTGAAGATGTCTCAGCAACCCCATAAGCAGAGTACGCATAGGTAATACAGATACTTTCAAGATTTGCAACGGATTGAAGCAAGGCAATGCCTTGACCCCACTGCTGTTTAACTTTGTGTTAGATTATGCGATTTTAAAAATCAAAGGGGGCAAAGAGGGACTAACATTGAATGTTTTGAATCAACTGTTCGTATACGCGGATGATGTAGAATTAATAGTACATACAAACTACAAAACAACACCGATGTCTTAGTAGAAGCGTGCGATGAGGTAGGTCTACGGGTAAACATAGATAAAACAAAATACATAAGCCGAAACACGGAAAATAAAGGAAATAGTAATATAATAATTAGGGATGAGGTAATACATAATATAAATAAATTTAAATACTTGGGAGCATACGTAACAAGCAAAAATGAGGTCACGGAAGAAATAAAAAGTCGCTTAGTATCGGGCAACGCATTTTTCTATTCAGTACAAAAACCTCTAACATCGCGATTAATATCAAGAAAATTGAAATTGAAAATATACAGAACGGTTATTCTGCCGATACTACTCTATGGTTGCGAAAGTTGGAGTACAACCCTAGCAGATGAACATAAATTACGTGTGTTTGAAAATAAGATTTTGGGAAAGAAATACGAGAACAAACGAGACTAGATGACTGGAGAATGGAGGAAACTGCATAATGAAGAACTCTACGGACTGTACGATTCACCAAATAAAAATAATGAAATCGCGACGACTAAGGTTGTCAGGTCATGTAGTTCGCATGGGGGATAAACGAATATCCTGGTTGAAAGGCCGGAAGGAGACCGAGATGTCGTTGGGAGGACAATATTAGAAGATATCTTCGAGAAGTAGGCGTTCGTGATGAAAATGGGCTTGATGTTGTTCACGACAGAATCCAATGGCGAACGTTTGCTACTGCGCTGATGAACTTGCGAGTTCCATAAGCCAAAGAGATAGTTGTACTTTTCTTTTAAAAGGGAAAATAAAACAATTCGTACTAGAAAAAATAAAAAGATATTTTTTATATGTATGGCTAAAAAGGAAAGCATGGGGCGCGCCAATTGAAGAATTTATAAAGTGACTATATGAGACTCCATGCTTTTTTTTAGTCATGCACAAACAAAATTATTTTTTACTTTTTAGTACGAATTATCTTATTTTGTTTTTTAAAGAAAAGTATGTTTATAAAAAGCTTTTACCAATAATTTTCGACGAAAATATTAACTTTTCGCCAAGAAATAATTTATAAGTATGTTTAACTGGAAACAGATCGCTCTAGAAAATCAATCAATTGTCAGCGATAAAAATATTTTAATACTGCGTTTTTTGATTCAGTTATCTAAATAATATTAATTAGTCTACTCGTCGCGATCATTAGCTTCTGATAAGCACTAGACAGACGGAGAGGGGTTTAGTCCCGTTCACGCTGCCATCGTGACTGATGTTTTCCATGGTTTCCCTTAGTCCTACAAGACTAATGCAAGTTTGAGCTTAGAATCTAGATCCTAGCTCCTACTTCCTGCAGTAGCACACATACGTTGAAAATACGTGGATTAAGTGTTAGTACCGAAACCTTATTTAACCATTGTATGTACACCGTAATGTCCTTCTGTTCAACGGTTTATTCGACGTTGAATTGAGAAATAGGTTGAAATCAGTGTTTAGAATAAAAGTAGTTGTCATCATCGTCAAGAGGTGGACAATGACGAAACGTACTTTAGAAATGTGTTTTTAATGTTGTTCATGCCCACCTGTTAAACGTTTTGCAGTTGGCCAAAATAGAGCATGGTTGCTGTACATATTTAGTTAGGCTTCGTACGTTGCTTTCATAATAATATATTAATTTTCCTACTGTCTGCAGTTGGGTTCGAACCTGAAACGTTCCACACTCGTCGTTTGTAGCTCGTTAGTCTAACCATTGAGCTACTACCTATCGGTATAACTACCTATTTACTATTCTTTTTACGTTACGAAGACTGTATCTGAAGCAAAGTCTTGAAGGCAGTCACCAGAAATGCAGACGTGTCATTCTACAAGCATGTGACGCCATTTTGCTCATGGGATAAGAAAGAATAAACGTAGTCTTAATCGTCAAGAAATGGACGATGAAAATAGTTATTTCCTAAAGGTATTTTTAACGTTGTATATACCCACCTATTCAACAGTTTTCCCACGTGTAATAATGGTTGAAAGGAGATTCAAATGAACATTTAGAATAAGCGTTAGATTCAACGTCAAAAGTGGACAATGAAACAAGACATATGAGCGAAACATTAATAAGCCTTTTAATTAACGTTGAAATATAGTTGAAAAAGTCACTGAAAATACCACTAAAACGACGCTAATAAACATTTCTAAAAATGTGGCCACCTGAAAAATCATGTACTCAGTGGTGAAATTTCATTCCAAAGACGGTAAAAATACTTCGTACGTTTGAGCGAAAAGATACTCTTAAATTTGTATTTCTCAATAAGTGTAATATGTAGCTTTAGAAAGATACATATGAAGCAAAATCTATGTCATAGTTGAAAACACGTCATATTAATGCCCTATAAACGAAATTTAATCTTCGTTAAGTATAGCTTAAAATTCAATCTGTTTTCAGCATGCAAGTGACAACATCATAAACGTAATTAATTTCATTCTATTCGCGTTAATTTCTATTTTTATGCAATTAACTTAGCAATATACATATGAAATGTAACAGAGTTTTATATAAAAGTTGAAAACACGTCACATTAAAGACCTTTGAAAGAAATACAACTTTAATCGGAATATAGTTCGAAATTCAACTTGTTTACAAAATGGAAAATAGAACACAAAATAGTATTCAATTAGATAGAATCCCATGAACAAAAGCTATACTATAGTTGAAAATAACAGTTTGATACCTATCGTATTAACAATATCAAGTCTTTATTGAAATACGGTGTATTATTAAACGTACTTTTCTCAATTGATAACGGTTAATCAACGAAACAAACAAAAAATCAACGTTGAAAACACGTTTGTGTGCTCCTGGGGGTCCTCTCAGGGCAATATGAATTAATGAGACGTAACAGCAACAGGCAATACAATCAAGGCTTCATGTGACCGCACGTAAAATAAACAATCGATTGGTTGCGGTAGGTCTACATTTCCGCGTTCCTCTGGCGCGTTTACCCCCTCTGCTCATTCCAAGAACGTCTCCGGTGCAGTGGTGTCGGGAGACACTGAATTGAAAAGAAGAATGGATAGGAGTTGGGGGGTATTCAGTGATAAGAAACGACCGTGTACATAGTCGTAGACGAGCGGGTGAGTGGGAAAATATGTCGTGTGTGCGCACTTGGTATTCAGGAACTACACCTGAAATGATAGTATGCGAATGATAGGCTAGGCATCCAGATTGCCGCTGGTATTCATTGAAGGGATATTAATTAGTTCATTAAACATTCGCAACACCAACAGACCAGTCCTTCAATCATATCTGGACACTCTGCGTGACATCCTCTACCAGCAAGATAACGCGCACCCCCTAGCGCTAGAGAAACCCAGCGTGCTCAACGTGGTGTACGCCTGCTGCGCTGGTCTGCTACCTCAGTTCCATCGAGCTCGTGTGGGAAGTACTGGGTAGGCACCTGACCTCCAGTCCGGCCTCGGCAACGACCATCACCCATACGGCAAAAGGTACAGTTCTAAACATCCTTTCGCAATATGTTCTTATACATTCCGACCGAACATCTGCAATATATAGGATGAACAGTGACGGAGTTACCAGAACTGAAACCGGGTCAATTTTAGTGGCCTGGTGACCCAGCCTGATCTGGAAATAGGTGAAGCGATCAACCCGGTACTAAGCGTGATGATTGACTTTGTAATCTCCAACTCGATGATCGAATATTGACTGACGCTTCAAGCCACACCACTATCTCAGTCGGCGGTTATTAGCACACCCCTGGAGATATTTTCATTGTTTCCGGGGATATAAGGCCACTTGCATATGAGGAACAAACAAGCGAAACCTCATGTCATATTTTTATTTAACAAAAAAAGTTTTGTTCGTTTTAAGAGCTAAATGGAGAGCTGCATTGAATGATACAAAGTTAATTTCTGAAAGAAATACTTATCCCATCGTAATTATATACTTCCTTGATAAAATTAATTTTCATGATTCACTACAGCTCCTCATTAAAGTTAAAGAAAACTATCTTTATGATCAAAGAGGGGCATGTGAGATTTCGCTTGTTTTCTCCTCATATGCTAATAATTACTATTGTTAGCAGCATTTCGAAGTCGAATTTTTCGTGTTTAGGAGGTAAAAAAACCCTCGGTCACCCCTGAAAGAAACACTGTTCAAATGCCACAATCTATATAATAAAGATAGAATAAAAGCCCTGCTCTGCTTTTCGGATCACCGGGTTACGGCGGGTCACAAGAATAGACCCGCTCCAAAACTTAACCTAAACGACCCGATTAGCCTGGTGATCCGTTTTAGCTCTGGGAATTCGTATGTTCTTCGTAACTGACATCGTTAAACCAATCGGCTATCACCGAGACAGACCGTGTTTTATCTACGGTACTTGCAACGTTTTTAACTTCTCTCCTGAGCTACTAAAAATATTCATTAATGATAGAAATGTAAAATTGTATTCAATAGAAGAAGAAGAAGAAGACTTTTCACTAATTACAAGATTTAAAGTCTGGTTATTTTGATTATTTGTTGATTGAATTACCTAGCCTGTGAAGAGAGCTGAAACCTCATCACGTTTGGTGTTCCTGTGATCTGACACGACCCGGACGTAGGACACCCGGAGATTCGATAACTTGACTTGAAACTTGACCAGAATGACCCTGTCTTAACCTGAATGATCCAGTTACCCGGTTTTCACCCATTTTGATATGTGGCTTGAATAAGTCAATATTGTCATTTGTGATATTCCTCGTGAAATTACCTAAAGCATCTTAAATCATATGTAGTCGTCTGTGCCTAAGCATGGTTCATTATAAATAATCACAGTACTAAGAGAAACATTTCTTATATCGAAATTATTTATTGTGAGTGTTGAAAATATAATTTTCTGAAGAATTGTTAATGAACTATAATGAAATAGAAATTTTCTTTTTTTGTACTCTGTGAGTTAATTTTCCCTGTTCCGGTAACCTCTGAAAGACACACTGGTCAAAAGTGATAAGGAAATATTTCAAAACTGCTTTGCCCTCCGGGTTAGGCCGCTCCCGAAGGGTACATCTGGTGATTCTGTCTAAAACTTGACTGAAATAAGCTGGTGATCCGTTTCAGCTCTGCCTCTGAAGTTTATTGTATGCTTCAAAAATATTATTTAAGTATTTTTTTTAAATGGATATAGATTCCTATATTATGATAAGAAACGATCTCGATTAGAAGTTAATTGAATTATGATATGTTGCCTGGGATATGAATGTGATGCAAAATTGTGGATGAGTTAAAAAATGTGGAATACTGTAGAAATAATGAAGAGAATAATCGAGTTACGAAGATATATTAAATAGTTATATAAGCAAGTGAATTTTAATTTATGTATGACGTTTTGGTTTCTTTAGCTCACACTGGGATTAAATATAGGTAGAGGATGAGGAAGTTATTAGACAGAGCCTTACTTAAAGTACCATTCCCTCATTCTCCTAGGGAAACCGAATGAAAACCTGGAAAACCTCAGTCAAGATGCTCCGCGGTAGCGTCCGAACCCACGAATCTACCCATTGCAGATACGATATCCGCGACGTTATTGTCTAAACCACGGATGCTGTGTAACATTAGATTTAGCATTATGTTAAGTTCAGTGTGCTTACCAATCCTAATGGTTGACCTAACCAAATAACTAGTTATCATAGAGAGTAAGAAAGCTATGCTACAAATAAATGGAAACACTTTAGCCATTGGTACGCTGTGATTTGCGTGAAAAACAAAGTTACGAAAAGTGTCTAAATAGCGATGAAGAATGGCGAAATAGGGAAATAATTACCAAATAGGCACTTATTTCACGTAGATGCTTTTAAAACGTAAAGCTAAGCACTTTTTTACAGTGTACAAGGTTGTTTGTGAATATTTCGTATATAAATCAGCGTTCGCCTAGTTTTTTACGACTGGTTAGATTGTTAAAAATGTCACCAGCTTCCTGGAAAAAGTCTGGTAAACTAGGCCGCGAATTATATTTTCCAGTAGTGTCATAAATGACCGGGTGAGCTTTAAACAACGGGACTTATTGAGTTTGGTAAAGTGGGCCCCGAACCACACCGTTCAATAGACCCCGTCGAGAAATGAACCAGTGACCACACGCACAGAAAGTGAGCGCGCTAAATTCTTGGCCATCCTAAGGTCACCAAATTGATTGTTTAGTATCACAAATATTAGTAACTTTCGATACAACGGGAAGTACACTATCCAGACCGGAAGTAGATGTTTTTAAATGGAACATGGTATTTTCAGATATGGGATTATACGATATAAATAAGGAACTTTCGTCTCGAATGTACAAAATGTCTTCAAATAGTAATCGGAGCTTGAAATGTATACAGTGAACAAAATGTTAACTCATTTAAAGTGCACAAGAAATGTTTTATACTTTAATCTTTGTGCGCCATCTTACAGAATTGCCTAGAGGACAAAGAGTATCTTCGCCAGTCGCCTGCTAGAGGTTAAGAAAAGTTTCACAAAACCAGAAACAAAGCATGCTTATAAAAAAGTAGAAGAGGATTAGAGTTGGGGAAGGTCAAGACAAGAGAATCTAGAGTTTACTCGATTGCATTTCGTAATTGTAGATTGCAACGCAACTGAATTCGAACTCAGAACTTCCGAGTTGAGTCCGCAGATGCACATACACATACGTAAGTAGTTAGGAGGAAATTACTACCAAATGACTATATGAATCTGTTTTGCGTTTTTTCCGTCTGAAAGTGTAGGAATTATTTCTAAAAAGCATTGTGTAAAAAAATATACGTTGATTGATAAATATAGAAAATATAATATATCCAAATGATATTCCATTGTTTCTATATATAGGCAAAATGCGGAGATCAAATAACTAGGATCAACCAGTGCCTTTTTCCGGGCTTATGAATAAGTACTACTTTATACACTAACATTAGTTTGAATTTCTTGCTCTTCCCCAAGTTTTCCGTGGTTTCAGTTTTCCAAAATGTTACTACAGTCTCGAAATACGAACATACGTAAAATACTTATTGTGCGTGTTTCATAGATTCTCCCCCTATCTCTAGAATGTATACAGATCGAACACTGATATGAACAGTGCACCGCAAACCCGTCTTACCTTCATAAAACATTATAGCAAGTCGCCAGTTTTGGGATTTACGAGATCACGCTTCCGAAAATTATTTAGTAGACTGTTCAATCGCAACAGAAATTAATATTTGAAAAAAATATATATTGTTTCTTTATCTCTACAAAACGCAATAGAAAGTTGCAAAGATAAGAAAATTTTTGGTAAAAAGAAATTCGTCCTTTAATATTTTAAAAACTTTTCTCTAAGTCCGATTTCATTTTAAGATTATAATTGCAAAGAAAACTGGATTAAAACTACAAGCTGTCGTTTTCAAATTTGATTAAATCGAAAAAAATAACTAAATGTAGTCTTCGGGGTTCAATTTTGCACCGTAAACGTTTTTTTAAAAATACGTTATATTCGCGCTCCTACCTATGAAGTTGAATAAAATTACGAGAATTATATTTACGAAAACTAGGAAGAAAAATCACATGACATGTTTTCAATTCTTTTAACTATGTATTCATCCTCAGTGACACAATTAATCATGTATCATGTTCTTTTCTTTTTTCTTTTAAATGTTTAGTTACCTACCTTCAGTGATCCATGTGATATCTTTCTGCGCGATAAACACGAAACCGCGAGATTGTCACATATGCTCCACGTAGTATCGGCAACCCGCGATACACTACCTGCCTTCGTTCTTGTTTCAAGTTCCACAGCATCTCACTGTGTGGCGCCACTGTATAACATGGAAAAAAGTTTCCGATGGAGAAGTGGTGCCTCAACTGCGCATGCGGTGGTGCTTTGATGAAACACAACGCTAGCGCAACGCAATAGAGTCTTGAAAACTGAATCCGTAGTTGGAGGAAGGAACTAAAGCCAAATAAATATCTATTTCGTGGGAAATTTTAAAAACTGTATAACATTTTTCTTATTTATCGAAAAATAAAAACCTTTTTTTTTTTTTAAATATTCAGAACGTTTTTCTGATTCTTGTGTACTATGCTCAGACAGTTCCCAAGTATCGTACTTTTCCTTTTAAAATTGAAAAAAAAAGTTGGTGGATTTATTTCCTTTTTACATCTGATGGAAACATCAGCCAGAGAAATGAAGCAATAGAAACATGTTATTTACAAGAAATTCATTCACAATGAACTTTAAAGCTACAAGCAAGTGTAATAAATCCATATTTGTTTCCTTCTCCCTATTAATGAAATTTCGTAGCTAGCGATGGGGAAAACTGCTATTTTTTCGTAGCAGTGATAGCAGTAGTTGCTATCTGTTAACAATAGCAGTTTAAAAAAAACTTATCTAAATCAGAGTTATTTAATTCCCAACTACGAAAAAGCAATATAAAAGCACAATTTTATCTCTAGCCTATTATGTGTGCAATAGAGTTATTAATTATCGTTAGGACTTGGTTAATTAGTTTATTTTATAACTGTCGAAAAACTATTTTAAGTAATTATCGGAGTTTAAACTAATTGGTGGAGAGGGAACAGTACAACATCAAAATACAATTAAATCAGAGCTATGAAGAGGTGGGTCCGGTGTGCTTCTTTTTTTTTTTTTCACGCCCGAAAATACACAGCTGTATACAGTGCACTCTGCTAACAGACTGTGGAAGCTATAAATATCACTGGTCTTGTGCTGAAGTGAAACTTGGTAGAAATGAGTACGAACAAGACGATTTTCCGTATGAGTACTGATCATAAACGCAATCACTTGCATCTAATTCAACAATGAGTTTCATTTACTGATAGAAAGTACAGCAAATGTTTGTTGAAATGTATGTAATTTACTTCTACTTGTTATGCAACCACGTTTGAGATATTGACTTACTACAAAGTAATTATTGTTACTTGCTTGGAAGGTAGTCCCATTCAAGATTATTTGTACTCACATTTACTTAGTATAGTGTACTCCCATTTTTTTTTTTTTTTTTTAGAATCAGTGACGGACCCAGAGATTCACATTTTACCATCGTTTTTGTTTCTATTAATCTGTTCCCTCCCAAGAACTGGAAGGCAAAGAACCGGCCCTCTAAACTCAACCCTGGGTTCGCCACTGCCTCTCAAAAATTGGAAGTACAAAATAATTTTGTACTCCCAATTCAGAGGTACATTTTTTACCGTGAACGCCAAAAGAGATGTTACATGTATTGCATGTGATGGACGCTACTTCGAATATATATATATATATATATTATAAGGTTGTGGGTGACTTTAAATGTCCATTACTGTGTACACAGTTTCCATCCTACTGCTGACTTTAAACTCCGCTAATGGATTGTATTTGCTTTGTGCCCTTTTTCCTGTTTTGCCTATGCGACGGCGGAAACTCACAGAGTGTTTATCCGTGAAGCTTTAAAGTGCATTTCTTGCTCATTGTTCATATGTCAAGGGTCAGTTGGCAGGTGATAACTTTAATTAAAATTTCACTCTTGTTTCCTGGATTTCTATGTTCCGAGATCTGAGATGGGGAGGAGCCGAAGCTGAGAAAGAAAAGACATTTGAGAGAGAAAGGGGGAATGAGGTGAACTGAATGCTGACAATACAACTGCACGTGTCTACGTAAGATTTCCTTTTCTCATTTCAAGGGGGCTTGATGAAGAACAAACGAAAGGCTGATCTCGAAGATTAGTTACACGAGGCTTTCATGATGAGACTAATTCCAATGCCCATTGCTTTCAATGGGATTAAAATAATACTGATAATGATGAATGGTCTGCTCGGAGGCAGCTTTATGACCGGAAGGTCCATGAATTTGATGATATCATGCTGCATCAGCACTACTTTTAATTGTATTTGAAATATAAGCTCTCAAATTGATTGTCCCACACTTTCTAAAGCATGTAACTCCAAAATGCGGTGGAATTTCCACCCAAGTGACCTTTTATGTACTATCATTTCTCAAGTTTTTAGGTGTTTTACGTTATCACCTTGTATTCTTCTGTTGTCCATCTTTACAGTCTACTTTAAATAAGTAACTTGTTAGTGAGAAAGCAAGTTGAAACTATTTACAGATGCTCCGTAACACACTGTGAGTGGTATTTCGGACAGAATATAATATTTTCCAAATTGAACCGCTAAAATGCTTTTCTAAAAAAAAAAAAAAAAAAAAAAGTTTCATTACCTTTATTTAAACCTACTTTTCTGGAGGAGATTAGAAGATTACTTGTGAAACCTAGTGGCCCTCTCTAGCCTCAAGTGTTAATTTCATCGTCAATAGAGTACGTGACTAGTGTATGGATTGATTACAACTTGTTAATCTCTATCTGAATGCTTCCTTTCTTGCCTATTTCCACCCCAAAATCTCTATCGTTTGTTAATTTATATTTTCAATACTTCCCCAGTAGCACAAGGATGTTTGCCAATGTGGGCCAGTATCAGGGTTGCCAGATCTTTTTTACCAGTTGAGGACAGTTAAGTTAAAAATGAAGGACAACGGAGGATTTGTTTCTTCCAATGGAGGACAATTAAACTAAGGCTACCTTTCATGTAAGATCCGATAAAGAAACAATGACGAACAGAAGAATTTCTTACTTTTAGCTTTTACAGAGCAAGTTACACAAAATTTTACATTTTTATTGTCAAGTAACAAAATTTAATAAAAAAATGAAAGCCGCTAACAAATGATGAACCACTTGCTTGATATTTCGATAACGAACATTTTATTAAAATTAAGAATTTGGATCATAGAAGTACGAATATGTCCAATTCGGAATTTTTAGCATGGTCACTAGAGAATGGAGGATATTTCAGGATATTTAGAAAATGAAGGAGATCAAGACGAAGAGGAGGATATGTCCTCCAAAAGAAGGACGTCTGATAACCCTGCCAGTATGATATTTCGATGCGGATCCAATATCGATGATTGACATGGGCCCCAGGTTGAATGGGTAACATTTTGCCCACCTTGACCGATATGGGACAACCAAGGGGCGCAAATCGTTGCCAACCTAGGTAGGGTCCACTAAACCACAAAGCTGTAAAGAACATTCCTGAGAAAGCCTAGACAACGTATCTGCATGGAAATTTCCAGTAATTTCCGGAGTGATGAAAACCAAATATTTTTAAATTTTCAGGGATACTGGGAATAAACGAATTGAAGCCTCAAATGGGATTCGAAAATGGGTCGTTTCGTTAATTGTTCAGAGTCTTACCGAGTGGACCAATGTGCTTTAGTCGTAAGTAAATATACCGCAACAAAACAATGTAGAGGGTTAGAAATGCGTTGTCCAAACTTCGAAGACACAAACTTAGTAACTCCCACTAATCATGAACCACATTAAGTGTTAATTAAATGGTTAAAATTCCTTTAAAAGTAAATCAAGACATTGCATGTAAAACACTGAGTTAATTTGTTTTTAGGTACATCCACGTAATTCCCATGTGGGTACCACGTCGCATCAAGTGGGTTAATGTGCGGTTTATACTTCGGCACATCCACCTACTTTCATTGTAGGCTCGCATCGCATCGAGTAGGCTAAAGTTCTATTTTTGCTTCATGGGCACGGATATGTAATCCATTTGTGGAACCCATATCGTATCAAGTATGCTGAAATGGGCCAATATTGATTAACATTGACGATGTTGGTCTCATACAAGCACTAAATGCGCCTGATATCTTTTATGCTAATTTGGTTATTTCGTTGTATTCTTATTCCGTTTTCGCCTTTTTACAGCTCCTTTATTCCTCTTGGTCGAAGGGGGTGCAGGTGGGAATTCCCGCCCGATTCAGTCCGCCACTGCTCGGAAACGGAATTTCTACGAAACAGAACGCTTTACCTTCGTTGCCCTTTTTAGGTCTATAATTACTACAGTAACGAGACGGAACAGGAAGGTTCAAGACATTCACGAACAGGAACGGTGTTCCCGTTCGCTTCGGCTTATTTGGAGCCCTGCTTAGATCTTTATTAGTATCCTGAAGCCACATATATATATACTCATTTAGCACATTCTGGTTCATTTACTTCTTCAAACTTCAGTGAGGAATTATCGAAACTTCATATTAAATAACTAAAGGCTCGTCTATGTAAGTTAGATTAATTTAGCTTTATGCTACACCGGTAACGTAGGAAATAATCTTAGATTAATAAATATGGTGTGCTTATAACTTAAATATTCTTGCAATGTTATACATTTTCTCTCATACTCTCTACAGCAGGAACGAGGTTTACATGTGAAAATAAAAACACATGCAAATCATTTCAAGCTTTTCCACATAGATATGAACTCACGAACTATGAAAACATGAAATCGTAATTGCTCTAAACAAACACAGATAGAAATTAATTTTGAAACTTTTTTCAAATCTATTTCTAGTTGCGGGTGGTAGCTCATTAGCGGATTACATCCAGTCAAATAAGCAGCATGAAGGATAACACACGAAGTATTAATTTCCGCATAAAATTGATACATCATGATCACAAAAACGCAATAATGCTAATCAAGTTGAAAATAACAGTAATGGTTCCAAATTCCGTTGTAGCTAATTTACAGGAGCCGTCACATAAGCCATGATGAATTAGTAAGTGTACTAAACGAGTAAAGCTTCTGTCTGTCGCAGAATCCCGTGGCACTCGGGAGAGAACCATGACATCCATAAATGTGACAGTGGAAACGAATACAATCGACTAAACAGAGAGTTTAGCTAACCTTTGACACCATGATAACAAACAACTCTGACATAGAAATGAACTAATTTTGCAATCAGTCACATGCGATTACGACTTTAAATATTAGTGAAGCGTGCGCACAGGTTAAATAAATGTACTTCTCTTTACTACAGTGTATAGAGGGTGAGTGGGAATTCTGTAGTTATTTCACGTTCATTCACAATGAATATTAATTCCATCACAGAACCCAGTATCATTTTCTATACATATCGGGTATCTAACATTCTACACGAGTGACTAGGGGGAGAAATATCCCCTTAAGCTACGTCAGCACAGGGGTGTGTCAGTAAACGTGTTGCTGTTCCTTGCAAATGTGTTTATATCGCGCATAGTGTTGCCATGAGACGAGACAGAGAAATGACTATAGAAAACGAGACGAGACAGAGCTCTCGTAATGCAAAGTATCCATCTTTTCGAGACGAGACACTCTCTGGACAAGATATTTTCGAAACGAGACAGCCTAAATCTCGTCTCGTTGGCAACACTAATCGCGTATAATGAAAAGAAATGTATGTAGCTTAACTTTTACCTGACCTATTTCTGGGAATTCTTTGGTTAAATTGCCTATAATGAAAAAAATCTAACCTGTTCCATGAAAGAACTGTTGTTAAAGAAAGTTAACAAAGTAACTTGAAATAGGTTTTATTCGAACCCCAGTCTCCCGGATAATGATCCGATTCTCTACTCATTACGCCAGCGGGCCACCTACCAAGCAACACTTTGAAAAGTGTCTTTATTATTCATCACGGACGTAAGCAAGTAGCTCACATAAATTATGGTAGTGAAGCGAAAGTGACGCGGCTTCCGTGGATATTTCTTCACTGATCCTCTCCTTATTTTACAAATATATATATCGAATACGAAGAGAGAAATGCCGTCAAGTTGGAATAATGCTGATATCATTTTGTTTTACAAGTTAGGGGACAAAGAACGCGTCGAAAACTACAGACCAATTAGTTTACTGTCAGTTATATACAAAATATTCACCAAGGTTATTTTGAATCGTATTGAACAGACTTAGATTTTAACCAGGGGAGGGAACAAGCCGAATTTCGTCGCGGATTTAGCATAATGGACCACATACAAACACTGAATGAAGTTATGGAAAGGACTAATGAATATGAACTTCCACTATGTTTGGGATTCACAGATTTTGAAAAAGCTTTCGATTCAGTCTCCTTGTCAGCAGTACTTAAATCACTTGAACATCAAAGCATCGAAAGTGCATACATCAAGCTACTGCGAAACATTTACTCAATTGCTACATCTGTCATTAGACTACATCAAGAAAGTGAAAAATTTAAAGTTAGAAAAGGAGTAAGGCAAGGAGATTCAATTTTTCCAAAACTGTTTTCAGTTGTCCTGGAGAGTGCGTTCCAAAATTTAAACTGGGATGAAATTGGACTAAAGATCAATGGCGAATATCTTCGTCACCTACGAGTCTCTGATGATATAGTCCTGTTTGTTTCAAGTGCAGAAGAACTACAAACCAGAAAGAGTTCGAAAATTGGCCTTAAGATGGATTTAAGTAAAACAAAAGTAATGTACAATCAACATGCTGCAAAGAAGGAAATAAAGATTAACGGAGAGACAATAGGCATAGTTGATCAGTATGTTTACCTAGGCCAGCTTAAAACATCAACTGCCAAGTTGACAGATGAAATACATAGAAGATGTAAAATGGCGTGGAGTTATTTTGGAAGACTACACTTTATCTTCAAAAGCAAACTACCAATGTGTCTGAAGCGTAAAGTTTATAATCAATGTGTCCTACCTGTAATGTCTTACCTGTCTTGTATTCATACTTAATTTAAGTAAAAGAGACTGAAAGGACACAGCAAGCATTTCAGTTTCAATGTTCTTACATCTTCCTCACACGAAACATTAATCAACACTAACAGTTTATAAAAAAAACACCGGACGGTCAAGAGATCCTTTCTATATCATCACCCAATCACGTCCTAGGACTCGTTTACTTTCTAAAACTAAACAATTTTTTACCAATCACAGACCTTCGTTCACTAACCACACACCCTAGTCAACTAGTCCACTATGAAAAGCTTGTAACAGGAAACAGCATAACAAGGAATTTGAAACAAGGTACAAACATATTTAAGATAAATAAATGCGTAAGAAATAAATAATAAATGAATAAATAAATTTAAAAATACCTCAAATAAATAAATATGAAAAGGAAACTTAAAAATTAAATAATTAAATAATAAAGAAGAAAGGTCGTAGGGAGGGGATCTACAAAACAGTCTCTATATTCTGAAATACTTTCTCCGCTCTTCTCTTCACGGTATGTCTTCCCATTCCTCATTACAGGCGAGGCTTCAACAACACAAGGACGAAGTCAGGTTAGAAAGAGACAGAAACGCTATTTACAAACATGTACAGGAAAGGCGCATGATATAGACTGGGAATGGGAGGAGATACTAGAACTAGAGGAAAGGATGTTGTTTCCTGGAAGGGATTTGTCTCCCTTGTTGTTTTTCGTGATAATGTCACGGCACAAGATTGCGTTGACATTTTAAGCACTTTCCTGCTGTCTACCACCACAGACCTGTTCGGGAATCACCATTGTGTCTTTCAATACGATCGAGCACCCGTCCATACTGCAGGGATTGTGAGGGAGTGGTTTGACGACACCAATCTGCCACTAATGGATTGGTCTGCGTAGAGCCCTGATTTGAATCCGGTAGAACATCTCTGGAATGTTTTGGTACTTCGACTGCTTGCTAGACCACACCGACCCACATCGGTACCCTTTCTCGTTTCGGTGCTCCGTGA
Source organism: Lepisma saccharinum (assembly GCA_022664845.1). Lineage (NCBI taxonomy): Eukaryota > Metazoa > Arthropoda > Insecta > Zygentoma > Lepismatidae > Lepisma > Lepisma saccharinum. Next base: position 70,341 of record JAGDQP010005304.1, read on the forward strand.
GGAATGGGCCTCCATTCCCCAGCAAAGTTTCCGCTACCTGATTGAAAGTATGCCTGTGAGAGTGTAGTCTGGCATCAAGGCTAAGGGTGAGCCAAAACCGTATTGACTGCCAGTCAGGCTTTTGCCCAGGATTTTTCGTTTGGGGGGTATTGAAATTATCAAGGGGGTGTAAGAAAAATCTAAAGTTTCAAATTATAAAGTTCATTACAAACTATTCTGTCAGGCAGAATTCCAACAATATTACGTATTTACCTAGTTTTTAATATAGAATTACTACTAACCCCAACAGGTTTTTCAATTATTTACATTTACGGCCACTCAATTTTACTTATTACCGAGACTGCAAGATTAATAATACCTGAAGCCCTGACTGAAGAGAAAAGTTGTTCGAAGTAGTTGTCCCCTACTATTCTGGAGCAGCGAGCTGAAGGTTTTAATTATCCTGAAAGAATGATAGAAAATGTGCAATTCTTTATGCCATTAGTATTACTGCAAACGGTGATTTTATACAGGGTAGCCCGAGTCTATTTCAATCAGAGGGAACTATATCGATCAGAAGGAAAAACAGGTTCACACCGTCATGAGGTGCAAGATTTTCCCCAATTATACTTCAGTCGACAGAGTGAAGACTGAAAAAGAATCTCTCAAATCATAATCGTATTGACCTTTTAACCCCCTGATCGATATAGCCCCCTGATCGCAATAGTACCGGGCTACCCTATTTGTACTTCTAAGTACAAAACTAAATCTTGCCTATTAAGCGATCTTGTAAAATCTGTACTTTTTAGTACAATATGGACACACTTTAAGCAGAAATATCCATGGACCTGCCAGAGTCGAACGACACCTTGCACGACAAAGAGGACATGTAGATTAGACAACAAGAAAACAGTGAAGATAGAAGCGAAACAACGAGGTCGACCCCATTGCCCCCTCCCCCTCCAATAGCAAGCCAGCAGGAGAGGAATCTGGTCCTTCTTGGCCAAACTATAGGTTTACCCCCTTTCCGAATTGGCACTTTATGCTCCGTTACGTACCCTTGCTCCGTCGGATGCACCGTCGATGGTTATCTGAATTCTCCCTTCGACGGAGCATTGAAGTGAACGGAGCAACGGAGGACCAGATGGTCACTTGATCCTCCGTTCGGTTGCGCGCTGCTGCCATGTTGAAAAGAATAAAGAGCGGAATATTGCATGCCAAAATTCCTTCTTCACTTAGGAGTTGAGACAAATGTGTAGAATTGATCACGTGTTGAAAGTTTAAAATGAACGACCGTGCCAAAGTATTTGAATGTAAGTATTTTAATAGTATAAGATTTGTTTTCACATTGTGTTATCGATATTGTACCATGTTTTAAGTGATATATCTTCATGATCGTTGAATAATTTTAACTTCGCAATGTGAAGATATTGTTGGCTGGATTTCCCCAATGGTCTTCCATGTGGATAATAATAGATGAGAGGGTAACGTGAGTAGTTTACTTAAGAATACTAAGATTAAGAACTCTTATAATTATTTGAAGTGTTTTTAGAACTTCAAATGCGTAAAGCTGTCAAGGCTCACGACTTAGGTGGATATTCATAGATCCTGGTATAACATTATTTAGTGATTAATAGTTCATGAGACGCTCTTATTTGCAAAAACGTCCAGAATAATCTGAAGAATTGTGATCATCCTTCGAATAGCTATCAATAGAGCTGAATGTTTATAGCTTACATTTTTCAAATTTGTAGCATTAATTTTTAAAGATTTCACATTTTGCCGCAAGAAAATGTGACGATTTTAGCAGTTTGTAGCACTAACTTCAAAACAAAAATCAGAATATGTTTGTAACATAAATGCAAATGAAAAGGTTTATCCGAATAAAAATCTTACTTTTATGCATGGAACTACTTGTTTCCTTTAAAATTTTGCATACACTTTGAGCAAACACATTTAAAAACCGCCAATAACAAGTAACAAAGCATTTCATACGTTAATGAAAAATAAAATAGAATCATAAAACACAGTACAATCTACCTCTGAACCGCGACTTCATATCATTAGTGTTTGGATGAAAAAGTGGAAACGTAAAAATATGTATATATTTTCCACCTTTAAGACTTTATCGTTAATTATTCGCAAAATTTGTACATTTTTTATTTTATCGCTAGTATGGGTGAATTTCGCTAAAATTCGCGGAAATTATCTTCACATTTTCGTCACTTATACTACCTAATTCGTAAAGATATGAAATAGTATATATATATATATATATATATATATATAGTTTGTATTTCGCCCTTATCGTTAATGCGACAAAAGTTTGGCCCTAGCTATCAATCTTCGTCTCTTGTTATTTAATCTATGCCGAATACCTACAAGTATGGGAATTCTACGCCTACATCTATTTTCATCCATGTTGCTTTTTGCCTTATTCATTTCGCATCAAACTACCTTGACTTCGCATTGCCCAATACCCACTCACATTACGCGCGGAGGGTTTTCAGCTGTTTCCAGACTTGGGTGACATCTATGGTTAAAATTTTAAACATTTTTTTAAAATTCGGATAAGTGTGCATAACGAAAGTGAACGGGACATAGCATAACGGAACGGAACGGAGGACCATTGAATTCTGATAGGGGTTAAAGAGATGACCAGGAAGAAGGCTTCGGAACACTGTACAAGCGCCTATGCAAATGGCACCTTGTCCAGCACTACGAGTTAGAGATCAGTAAACGGATACAAACTAAGGCAGACCATGATAAGACTCCAGAAACCTGACTTAAATTTAGTTGAGTTCACCAAATCAACAACCAATTTCGAAGAGAATATCATAGCTATTCTGCGGGAAGCGGAATTAAGTATCAACGAGGAGGTTACCATACACCGCAGACAGAACCGAAGTTTGAAGAAAAGTGGGAATTCAATTTGGAAGATTCGGAGGCCACTAAGAAATTGTCCAACGCGCCTATTGGACTCCGCGCTGGACTTCCTGAAGACTACAGGTAACCAACAAGACTAAAAACAATGAGGCACCTACTCTCAAAAGGCAGATAACACCAGAGATGGACAAGCAGACACCACCACCACACAGATGTCCCAGTAGAACACCATAAAGGACCTGCTGGAAATCTAACAAAGAAGCACAGGAATTAAAACTGCAACATAAAATCACCATCCTTTTCAGGACCGACAGTATATTCTAAAAAGCGAAAGCTGTCTTTCACAAAGACAAAACCTGATAATAAATGAAGATTCTTCTCCAACCAACAACTCTAACAAGTTGCATAGAGAAAGAAACAGGAAAAGAGGCTGACGCACAACAAGAAAATAAAAATGAATAAATGTTATTTTTTTTATATATATAACCTGACAAAGAATTTAACTAAACATGATAGAAATCTTAGATAATGGACTTTTTGTTCTGCCCTACACCTAAACTAAACACTTTAACCCTCATAAAACCGTGAAAATTTTCACGCAGAACCTGGATGGACATTACGTGAGATAAAAATAAATTTACAAAAATACAAAATGGCCGTTAAAAAATCAAATGAAGATGCTTTGGAACCAGATATATCATTCATTGTATACGAGAGCATACTGGTCATCTACAGAAGAAGGGGTTAGTACTTCTTAAAATCAGAACAAAACAAAAACCTCACACCACAACAAACTTACATCAATATAAGGAAGATATCATTATCAAATCAACGGGGGCTAGCCATCGTAGATAAACAAGACTGTGAAGCAAATGCATTGCTACAATCGAAAAATTAAAACATTCGAAAAAAAATATATGAAATAAAGGAAACAATTATTGAAAAAGAAAAATTCTAAGACCAATTAGGGAAACAAGTGGTTCTGAAACTAGAATTTAGAGGGGAAACCGGGAAACTCGTACAAAAATCCTCTAATGGAGTCCACAGCAACCTACTTGGCGGAAGTTGTACAGAAAATGTACACATCGACATGTAAACACAGTAAGGTATATTATTCTATCCGTGCGGTCTGAGGCGTTAGGCCAACGGCTCGAAGGTCCCGGGTTCGAGTCACAGCAGGGGCATAGGTGTGGATTTTAACTGGCTGTAAATTGGCGAATCGTGACGGGCTGAAGTCAAAAGTTACTAGAGTGACCCATATAAAAAAAAATAATGAAATATATTATTTTATATAGAGTAGAGGGTGGCCTACAACTGGGGTGCTCTTTGTAATACCGCCTCTATTGTTCGCAAAACGACCATGTTCACCTGTCATGTAGGACTATTGTACACAATGGAGAGATTAATGATGTGAGGATGATAAATGATCCTACGTGACGTTTTAATCGGCTTATCTCGTCACTTTTGACAGGTGCCGTCAGTTTGACATGAACAAAGCGGTGCCGGTATAATGGTGAGTGACGATATACTAGGGCATAGGAGACTTTACAATGTTTTGTTGAACAAAGGAATTTTGCCATCTTTCTTCTACTTGGTTTAATGCCTTCTATTCATTGGGAAATGCTATATGGTCGTACGTGAAGGTGGAATCGGCTTAGCATATCACTTTTGACAACAGGTGTTAGTTTGATATGGTAAAGGGCGATACCGCTAGAGTGGTGGGGATTTGTGGTGGTATGTGTAGCTGCGTTTGCGCATGTGCGGGGTTGTGGTTAAAGTGTGTTGGTGATCAGGTGTCATTATCAGTTGCTATGACCACCTCAAGCATGGACAAGGCTATTGCGAGTGTTGTCAGTCCAGTCGTACCTGCGGATAAGTCTTCCGCCGCGTGCAAGTGTTCTGCTCGGTGGGTGGATGAACCGTGTATAGTAGCAAGTATTCATCAGTATGAGTTTTCCGATTGCCTTTTGTGCATAGGATGTTATACGAATCAACCGAGCCAACGTGACCATATTTGTACCGGTCATTGCGGTGGCTATTTATTTCCGGACGCCAGTCCTGAAGATATATCGACATTGTTTGGGGGTCGTACAAAGACCATTTTACGTGACCCGAAGACAGTGGATGGTTTGTTTGCAACGTACATGAAATCTCATGAGTCGGCTCCAGCAGCATTAAAGGAAAAGTTCGACTGGGGTCTTCAACGCATGCTGAAACTAAACCGTGGTGCATTGGTGGATATGTTGTTGTCCAAGGATATGGAAGCCCCCTTCAAGCCCAAGTGATCTGTGTATTGTAGTGGATCCTTACTATGTGGTATTTTCATACTATATGTACTCCACCTGTGTCTGTAGTGTCTCTCAGTGTAATCCTTAGAGTACATAGTGGATAGTGGTAGTATGGCGCAGTGTGCTAGTTGTGAAGGCGACTTTATTTTGGATAAATGTGTGTTGTCCACCATTGGTGCATACTTACAATCCAACCCAATTCAATGTACCGAGTGTAATTTACGTAAGGCCCACAATTGCCTGTACATTTGGAATACGGGTACAGTGATTGCGCAGCATGTATCAAGTCATATGAACGATCCAGAACTGTTTGGTGAATATTATTCCATTTTTGTTGCCCAGGGTCATACTCGTATTTTGAAGAGACCTTTATTAAACATAGTGCATCAGTTTATTAAGGATCCAGAGTGCATTGCACAGTTGATTCCTTTAGTGTTTGAACAACAGCAGCAGCTGAACCCAGTGGGTTTACGTGTATTGTGCGCACGGCAGTACATTATTGATTTTCAAGGTTTTAAGTTTTCTGCCAACGAGTACATTATCCGTGAATTTTGTTTGGTTGCGTGTGATGCTACACTAATATTGCATTGCCTGTTAAAATTACCCTGTGAACGTTCGGATTTAGCTGTAGGGTACCAGCGTCAAGTGGATTGGCTAACTAATAATTTGCACGGTTTAGAGTGGAATACAACCAATGGGTTTAGTGTATTACACGTTCGCCATCTTGTTGCGCAATGTTGTGAGAGGGGGTCCATCTTTTACTGTAAGGGTAATGAGAAGATGAGTGTTTTACGTAAGATTTTGCAGTTAGCGAATGTAACAAACCTTGAAGATCAAGCATGTCCTGCGTTGCGCACACTACAGTTTAAGGTTGATATTACCAACTGTACGTATCATCAACCAGTGCAAGAGTATGCATGCGCATTGCGAACCTGCATACAGTTACAGTGTTGGATGAAGTTACAATCGGCAAAGGTGGTGGATGACATATCCACATTACACTTGTAGTCTTAGTACCAATAAATATATACCAACCAGGATATAAGGTGATTGTCATTTCTTGAAATCAAACCCAAAACACAAAAGGATTAGAGGTAAAAAAGTTTTTTATTACATGAAACTACTCTACTACATATGATATTACAACTAAACTACTTTACTACAAAAGGTGTTACAATTTACATTTTGGTTGCTTTTGTATTTTTCGGACATACTCTTGTACAAGTTGATCATTCCATGTTGGGTTGGTGGTGAACAATTTTGAATTAATATTTACATTTCGTACTTTGAAGTACAGATATACAATGCAAAACATACCACATAACAAGGAATGATCAGCTTGGTACTGAATGTCATTGACATGGTATACTTTACAGTTTCTTTGGAGGAAATGAACAAGTGGTTTAGACGGAGGTTGAGCAAGCGATTCAAATTAAAAACCCCGTCGTCGACTATTAATATACAAGGTAACCCAATGTGTACCTTCACGATACGATGGACTTAGGTTTACAATTAAGGCAACAGGTGGTTGTACGATTGCAGGTATTGTGTCCAGTGCATAAATGCCACTTAATACGGATGCTGTACGGCAATCGCGCAACGCCACGTCTAGTAGGTCACTGTTCCACATAGTCATGTGGAGGTACACTCATTATCATCATCATGTACTGTACGTACACTGGAGCTAGGAGTAATGGGGGAGGGGTTATATACACATGGTGGTTCGTGGGAGATGTATTGTGCTAAATTATGGTACTGTAGATATTTAGCATAACACTGAGCCTCGTACAGTGCACAGCGAAATGTTGGAAACTGGTGTTGGTAATGAGCACAATGACTGGCAGGAAATAACAATTGAATGGCTTTGGGACCCTGCACATCCTCGAGGTTAACAACGGTGCGACCTAGAAGCTGTTGTAGGTACCTCTGTCTACGCTCTCCATGCGTGTACAGAGTATCAATGCATTTTGTATACTTAACAAGGATACGTTGTAATTCACTGTATGAAACATCACCATCGGACCAGTCAATACCAAATACGTGTGTGGCTAGGTAATCATTATCCAACTGAATGGTGAGTGGGAGTTCACTGGGATCAAAGGGAGCTTGGAATACCCAATTTTGCATGATATTAGCATCGGGACTTACAATGGCTACTTCTTTGACGATGTAATCCTCATCGCCGGTTTGGTCAAAGGCAGAGAAATGAATTATCGCACGCATGCTGTTGCCTACTCACTACTGAGAGAAGGTACCAGTATACACAACCTTTTATACTATTGCTGACACATTAAAGCGTATTATCGGTGTAAATATTACGGTCCTTATCGATTTGGATCAGTGAATCAAACTGGGCATAGACAACACAGGTGATGGATTGTGCTAAACGTTCAGTAAAACCAATTTTAATATTAACAGGAGAATCCTTAACAACATCCCATGTTGTATCGTCAAGAGTACTTGTTGGAGACAGTATAAATGCATACAATGTATATCCATTAGGATAATCGTGAAAGGTAAGAGTATGTCCTTCATTCTGGTGAAATATGCCAGTACCGGAAAACAAGGTATGGTAACACGGTAAGAACAAATTGTTTGCAAAGTCTGGTGTCAATGCCGTGGGAGGATATGATTTTGAACCTACTTGCACCTGAAGTTGATTTAGATCAAAGTGTTGGAATTGGAAGGGATTCTCATTGTATTGACCATTGAATGCCGTATTTGCGAGGAACCCAATCACAAGACCTTTGGGAACGTTACCCAAAAATACATTAGAGAGTGTGTACGTCAATACGTTTTGGGGGATGGTATGCACACGTGTTTCCACACGTGTCAATGGTAGTTTGGCAGTGTTTTTAAGCATATAGGTATTTAACTGAAGTGCTAAATCCACTGATATATCCATACGGCGGGCATACAGTATGACTTCATCTAGGTGAACTCTATAATTGGAATTGGCGGCACCCATGAGACAGAAAGCATCTTTACTACGATGGAGTTTTACACGTAGGGATACCTTATTAGGGAGTATACGGTCAATGCTGGCAATATCCGTATACAATCGACCCATCATTTCAAACTGAGCACTCCCTGTAACATAAGCTGTACGTTGCTGAAAGCCTGTATTGGCATTACCTAACGTATTAAACTGGCCGGCTGTATCCTTATACCATAATGCACTGGTCAGGTGGGTATTAGAGGCATCTCCAGAGTAATTAAGTACGGTTTCAAGGTAGGCCCGGTAAGGATACGTGCCTGATGAAGATGAAATAACCTTATCGTTGAGGGAAATATCAACTTGTGAAAATAGTGAATGCAAGAAATTATTCACAGGGGCTACGATATCGCCAGCAACAGCAGGTGGACCCGCTGCGGCTACTGCTAGATTACCCCCTTCAGCGGTCTGAATTCTACATCTTACGTAGAGGTAAAAGTATGCTGGATGTATATACTCGGACGTATCTCCAGGAATAACAAACTCAATAGGTCCTTCGGAAGTGAGTGTCGATATGGGTCGATATTCCACCATTCGAGAGGATTCAATGGCGGTTTGCGTCATGGGAACAGATACGAAATCGAATTCATTGGTACAACACTCGTTACTACCGGGTGTAAGGAACGACATTGTATTTAACTAAAGATGTCACGTGTTCGTTTACTTGTACGTTTACGGTGGTTTACTGGTGGTGGTCTAATACGTCTGCGTGCTCTACGTGTGCGTGCCCGTCGTCTACCGCTCC
>JAGDQP010005305.1:0-79220 GCA_022664845.1 Lepisma saccharinum
GGAGACTTCAATGCGAAAGTAGGAACTAAGCAGAGAGTGACACGAAAGTGGGAAACTTTGGATTTCTAAGAAGCCAACAGACTGTTAATTTCCAATACATTTATCAAGAAAACACCCCAGAGGAAATGGACATGGAAAGGCCCGAATGGGACTAAAACAAAATATATTACGTTTTATCGAATAACAGGGAAATTCCGCATGACATGTATGTTCTGAACGGTTTCAGAATCTCAAGTGATCATAGGATGGTAAAATGTAAGCTGAAACTGGACGACAAATGTACTACATCGAATTTCTAGAGAAAAGAAACGACCGAGACGACGTCCAAATGCAACTTAGGTAGATGATATCAAGCGTTTTCCAGGAGTTCCGTGGATGAGGATAGCAGCAGACCGTGACATTTGAAAAGAGGAAGTTGCCTGTTGAAATCCGTGCATTATGATTTAACTCACCATGGCCAAAAACTTTAATTAGCACACTAATTACAGGGCGTGGCTAGGCGTTGTCCCAGGAGTTAAATTGTGGATGTCTCGTCTCGAAAAGTCTTGTTCAAAAAGTATTTCGTCTCGAAAATAAGGATATTGAATTTTGCAACTGCCATGTCTCGTCTCGTTTTCCATAGACGTTTATCTGTCTCGTGTCGTGGCTGCCTGGTTAGAGCGCTCACCTCTGGCGCTTGGTGTCGTCAGTTCAAACCCTGTTCGTGCCATGTGAATTTGAGGTCGACAGACACCGTGGGAGTGGGTTTTATTGAGGTACTCCCCTACCTCCTACTCTCTTTGTTCCAGCAATTCATCCCATCATCATCCATACGGCCTGAGCCAAAGTTGCTTAAAGGACTTAAAAAAAATAAAAATCTTCGTCTCGTGGTCAACACTAGACATGGCAGTTATCTACACCCCTGCCAATTGGCAACATGTTAGGTCATATCGCTATAAAATGTGCCAAACAAAATTCTGATGATATAACACATTTGTGGTGGTTAGGTCATATTACTATATCCAGTTGCATGCAACCCTTTATCCAGCGTTTTATCTACCTGCGGCAGGGTAATGAAATATCTATCGAACATAGGACCAGGGGATAATGTCTCAACCAATCTAAGAACAACAGAAGGCCATAATACGAGCTCTGCACCTAATCTTTTGTGAATTCCGTTAGATTATGGTATTGAGTGGGTCGTAAAATCAATCTGATGACGGAATTCATACTTGTTTTTCTATATTTGTCAAAAAATATTTTTAATTTTATATTTTTTTGTGAACTTCAACAATAAAATGTGATAATTTCAACTTTTTTTCTCAGCTTTAATTAGTTCAATTATAAATCTAGGTGCCTTCATCCATTTCTTCCCTTTTGAAAAAAAAAAGTTAAAAATTCATTAAAATATATACTTTTTTACGTTTACATTAACTATATCCGAACCTGTCAAACGGCACTTTTCAAATGACTGCCTCTTCTGCAGGTATAACAAAGGGACAGATGTTTCAATGGAATTCGATACTGCAAACGTTCTAGTATTCGACCTAAGAGCTAAAAATTATCAAATCGGAAACTTGTTTTTTGACTTTTGGCCTGCTTTTTGGGATTTCAGTCCACTGCACGTCGGCTCACCCGCTTGAGCGACATTTTGATTATGGGAGACTGGAAAATTAAATTTGATAATAGATTTCAACTCTGAAACTGGAACCTATGCGGATTTGGAATACCACAGTCGTTTTTATATTGAGTGCATAAACCTTCATATCAAATTTGTTGCGAATATTTTCAAGGGTGTAGGAGCGTTCGGAAAAGTTCAATTTTAATGGATTTTGGGAACAATGATAACTTATGTGTTTGGGAGTGGGGACACCAGATATCTTTTATATGACGTTGAATGATGTTTTTATCTAATTTGGTCGAGATATATTCAAGATAAGAAATCTTTGAACTAGGTGTTTTAAAATAGATTTGCAACACTGATAACCGAGGGCTTGGGTACCCTCAGACTATTGTCCCTCTTATGTCGAATAATGCATAAGCTAAGTTACGAGCGGATATATTAAATGGAATAGAAGCCTTTGGAAAATCCAATTTGATTATAGGTGGCAACACTGATAATTCTTGCGGTTGTAGAATCCCACGGTTGTTTTTGAAGGGAATGAAAAAACATCGGATCACATTTCTTGCGGATACGTTATGCAGTATAGAAGCCGTTGGAAAAAGTCAGTTTATTACAGGTTGGTAACACTGACAATCTCGGCGATTTAGAGTAGAAACACCAGGTACCTTTTCTTTTCGTATAGATTTATGCTGATATCAAATTTAGTACAGATACCTTCAAGGTAAGGAAGCTTTTCAAAATTAATATTTTCAAATAGGTTCGCAACACTGATAAATGGGTGCTTGGGCAAACCCAGAATATTTTTATATTGTGTCGAATAATGCCTAAGCCAAGTTTGCCGCGAATACGAGTACATTAAACGGTATAGAAACATTTAGGAAAATTCTGCTTCATAATAGGTGGCAACACTGACAATGTGAGTCCTTGCGGTTGTGAAATTCCGCGGTCATTTTAAAAGGGAGTGGAAAACATACTTCAAATTTGTTGCGGATTTATTCAGGGTATAGAAAAAATATTTTTTTTACACGTTGGCAACACTATCAACTTGGGAGGCAAAATATATTTTCTATCTAAGTATTGCTTGTACCAAGTTTGGTACATACATGTTCATGGTAAGGAAGCCTTAAAAATGTTGTAAATACGTTGGCAACACTGGTAACTGGGTGCAAGAGAAAGAAAAACATCATGCAAATAGAGAGAGAAAAAGGGCGGAACTAACATGAGTAGACACACTATACATGAAGATTTAACGACAAGCGGGTGCATCCCGTAAGTAAGTAATCACATGACAGTTTTTCACTTTGACTTGTGGTACATAGACTTACGAGATCTTTTCGTGTGTAAACTTCTTTCTCGCCTTGGAATTACTTTGGTAATTTATACCTATGGTCAGATTGCTAAATACAACCCGCTCTTGAAGTTACTGTTCAAATATGTTATTTGATTTCGAAAAACACACGAGGGATCGCGTAAGTAGCTTTTCTGAAAAGTCTGTAAGACAGCCGTCCCCTAAGTAGCCTTTGCTGACATGTGTGTGTGTGTTTGTGTGTGTATATATATATATACAATCAAGCAATTTTGGATTGGGTAGTATATTGAATATAGGCAATTCAGAATCCACTTTTAAATTGAAGGTCCTGTCCTTGTGACGTCATCTCTGTCAAACGGAAGACCAGTGAAAACAATCTCAAAACTTTTCTAATGGCACACATATGTAAGTCTATGTTTATATACATCCATGTGCTTTTGTATGCATCGTATACAAATTATACATAAATTACTTTAAAAAATTAGCATTTGTTTTTGTTTCAATATTTTTAAAAAGTTACATTTCATGTTATGTATTCCTTATGAATTTGTTTTTATTTTAAGTGCCTTTTATACACGTATTTCTAAAACTTTAGCACCAATAAATCAGTCATAGACTGAAAGTTACGTGCTTAAATAAAATTTTATTCAATTCGATCGAAATTCAATTCAATTTAATAGATAATTCAGTAAATTCAATTGATGACTGAAATAAATTAAATTACTAATTCAATTCAATCAAATTGATATTTCAGTTATATCGAAATCCAATTCAATTCAATTAATAGTTCAATTCAATTTATAATGCAATCAATTAAATTCAATTGATAATTGAAATCAATTCTATTAATAATCAACCCAAATGTTAATAACGTATCGAAATATTGATAACTCATTAAAATGAACCCAATTTAAATCAATTCAAACGTGATTTCAATTTACGAGTGTAGTAATTATTTTGTGCCTTGAATGAAATGAGAAGTCCGACTTTGGATTTCTCCTCCAGGAAAAGTCGACTAGCGTATTTCCTAATCCTGTATATACCACCGCATCCCTTACGTTTTATTGACATGATGTTCATTGAATTGATTCAAAATTTATTTTTTCGAAATTCACAATACACCAAGGATAACAAAAATATCCATTAAAATTGATTAGCAGTTGTTATCTGCTTCCTCACTAACTATAGCAGAAGCAATTAAGAAAACGTTCCTTTTTTTCCCTTGTATAGACAGCGAGAGAGAGAGAGAGAGAGAGAGAGAGAGAGAGAGAGAGAGAGAGAGAGAGATTTAAAAGTTAGTTATGGCCTTCCGCCATCTTTGACTCAGCGTAGAGGATGGAGAAGGAGTATGCCAGGGCTTTTCTTAAGGTACCATCCGGTGAAATAGGGAAAACTGGAGAAAACCTTACTCAGGATGATCAGCCGCAGGGCTCGAACCCACGTACCTACTCATTGCCGATCCGAAGTCAGCAGCTTTACCGTCTGTACTAGGAGCTGGTTAAGGATCGAGACATGTTGTCACATTTAGTATTTACGTAAAATTATTGAAGATTTTGTAAGCTGCAAATTCTTTGAAATATGAATTAATTCTTTAAAATCACATAGATTTTCTTTCGTGGGATTAGTTTTCAGTCCAAAAGGTTCCACAGGCAACGTTAGAAAGAGTAACAGCTTGAAACGTTGGTGGCAATACACTTTAACTAATTTACCACTTTCTACAAAATAAATGCAGTGCGTAAGGGAGCTTTTCTTTCTTGTTTAACTGTATACTCCAAAACAATTTACGTCTCAAACATTTATTCAACAATCTAGAAAAAAAGTTTGTTAATGCAAATGCTGCTTACGACTGAAAATGTATATCATCAATATGAAATTTAAATTTATGAAAAAGAATACAATATCATTAATTTATAGGATGTCATAAAATTATGTGACGTCCGTTTGTAATTCTAAACTACAGCAAAAAACAATGACAAGTGAAAGTTATTTGTTCCTGTCTCAGGACAATTTAAACAGCTAACTAAATAATTTCTTTTCACGATGACAAAATATTTCATACTGCACGGTGTTACTGGCCCGGCTCTAACATATCCCATAAATTCTTTGTGAAATATTGGATCTCGGTGCAATAATTTGTTTTGGATACAAAAGACGCAAAAAAAAAAGCGAGTTTTTTTTGACGTTATCTCGTCTGAAAAGTTGAAACGAATGATTTGTATCCATATTTGTAAAAAATATATGGAATCAGTGACACGGGATGAAACATTATTCTCCAAATTCGTCACGAAATATCTGGGAATTGTGTTGGCCTATTGTAAATCCAAATTATTGGTGAACGCAAGTATTACATTTTCTTTTCTAGATGTCTATACGATCTAGAAAACTGAAACAGCAAATTTGTCACATCGAGAAATGCTGTAAAATCCTTAATTGATCAGCTCTCTTCCGCTGTAATATGGTTTAGAGACTTATGTTTAGAAGAAGAATCTAATTCTAATGTACACACAGAATACTAACAAATCAAAACGTTCGCTACAGACAAAATGCTTAAACGCATAAATATAAAACACGCGACTGACTCTCAACTGACAAACATAATTCGATATTTTTTTTTAAAAGAAAGAAGCTTTCTAATTTAATAATATTTTCAAGTGTATTGAAATGTGTTATAAATGAAAGAACCATAGCAAATGTATGTAAGTCTTACACAAATTTAAATTAACTACATTCTGCAGATTCTTTCATTATGTTAGTAAACCAGCAGTTTTGTGCATTTTATTATGCATTTGAAAATAAAAGCATTATGTAGATACTTGTATTTATTGAATCTAACGATTTAAAACATTATTCTGTTAATCACATTATACGTTTTAAATTTATCTCTTTATTACACGCGCTAAGGCGCATCAGTTAAGATAATTCCCACACGATATCATAAATCTTAGTGAATTAAATGACTTCACTGCTGAAATAATGTTCATAATTTATATAATTTAATTCTCTGCATGTAGGGTATGAAATTCATGTAATGCAAATTTGATATTGAAACCGAAAATAGTCTTATGAGAAGAAGCGGATACCACCCATTGAATTTATAACCTAACATGGTCTGGCGCCGTCACTACAATTGGACTAGGATGATGCACTATAACTAAAGTAAATTGGAAACAAAATACAAAACTATTGACAATAAGTAATTCAGACATGGCCAGGTTACTTCAACTATCCAAACCCGTGATTTAGCCGACATATTAAAAAAAAAAAAAAAAACTTCGTAAGTTGGAAGATGGTATTTGTCTTCAATTAAAAATTATAGATTAGATGAGCTTAAGACTTAACTTGAACGTACTGACGTTTGTTATACCAATACTGTCACGAAATGACTTTTACAGAAGGAAATTAGCACTAGAGCAATTTCAAGCGCGTTTTTTTTTTTGGTTTCTATTGATATCAATAAATAGAGCTTAAATATCCCATTATCGAACTTTGCCTCTCATAATAGTTTCGTCAAAAATTCCCTACTTAGAGAAAAAAAATCCCTCACGTTGCATCAGCGAATAATCATCCTTTCCCAGTTTTCGTTGTTTCTTGTCCTTTTTTTCCCCTTTTTGTTCTTCTCTTCCCTTCCTTGATTTGTGCACTGTTGATAATTTTCGTCGACGTTAAAGGCTACTTTACCTCCCGGTATCATGGCAGATGACTACTAGAAAAGGGACGCACAACGACCCATATAGCCAACTCAAATGTCTCCCATAGAAACAACCGCAATAGGGAGACGAAGACGTTCATTGCAGTATTTTTTTTTTAGTAGTGTTTCTACTGCTTCTACCACCTCCTTTCTTTATCTCAAATGAAGCATCCTTTCACCTCTATTTTTACTTTTTTCTATGCTTCTAACTTCCTTTTCGCTTCCATTTGTCAGACGTGAAGAACGGGTCAAATTTGATAGTTTTCTGCTTTTACAGTCTAAACAATATGTTGAATTTATATTTTGAAACTGTGCCGTAATAAATGGAAGATTATGAACTTTAAGATTTTTTCCATATCTACTCTCATAAATATTAAATATGTGCACCTAAATCACACACCATAAATATCCAACCGCAAATGTCGATTCCAGAAGCCAACGGATACAAGCGATACTGAAGAATTAAAGAAAGTTTGACGTAATCTTTTATCTATAACCCGAAATATATGTGACACAAAATTGTCATATTTTTAACATGGACACATCAAGGTCCAAGGTTTATTTGTACAAAATATGACAGTTTTGTGCCACATGTATATAGAATTTAACCGAAACCAAACCGCGTGGCACGACAGCCCGTTAAGGGCCCAGGCCTACCAGCCGACTTTGGCACTCATGCCGTAGAGGTGAGATGTGGTCAGCATCTCGGCTTCTTCTCGCCGTTAATGCCGGTTTTCGTGACCGGAGTCCCCTACCTCTTTATTCAGGTAGCTCCCCAATTGGCCTCACGACGCTGGGTGGACGCCGCACAGGCAACAACTTTAAAAATAAAGATATTTTCCACGTACACATACACCTTCCCTTTTTTCATAATTCCTTTCTAATTCTTCAACAACTTAATTCGTATTTACTTGCGTTAATTCGCATTCCTATTTCCTTATTCTGGATTGGGAAAATGTCAGTAGACGCAAAAAATAATTCATAGATCAAATATGTGGTGTGTGTGTGTTGGTCGAAAGACCAAAATTCTTCCCAAGTTGGAGGAATGACGTCCCTCGGCCAACATTCGAAGGGATAAGGATGGGATGTACCACCCTTGGTGGAACTGAGAAAACCCTCAAGTGACTTTAACCCGCACCGCTTCCCCAGTTCTTAATCGAAATCAGCGGTCGTAACCACCGGACAACGGAGGGTGAATATAAGAGAACTTACGCCAATTTTAGAGACAATTGACAAATTCTAATACACAAAAATTGTACAGGTAAGAATTTCCTATTTTAAAAAAGATCTTATCACAAATTTCGGTCACTATTATCTCACCTAGTTGTCAGAAATAAAATATACTATGTTTTGCATTATTTTATATATTTTTAAAAATGTATAAGTTTAGTGCAGCTCCTTCACTTTTTTTTTATTTTCTTTTGAATTTCAATTGTGCACTATTTACAGCTACAAATTTGTTACTTCTGTACGAAATCGATAGAGAATTTAGTTTGAACTAAATATTAGTTTGTTTGCACACGGTTAACTGTAACCACATTATATAGATTACACGCGAAAGCTTGATTCATGTGCTCTGTAGACATATTATGCGACGCAGTTTGAGTTTTCCAGATTTTACCCGCAGCATGATCTTGTTTTGTTTTACCGCATTGTGTACGTAAAATATATTATGTTTTTCGCCTTGCTGTGACATATCACCCATTCCGTTATAGTCTTTCGCATTGGATCACGCAAAATTCAGTTCGTGGTGGTGGTAGTGTGGTGTGGTTTCGTGGGATAGAGGGACAGGGAAGGGGGGGGGACAAAATGAATGTTCCAACATATTCCGCTGGGGGGGCTTAAAACGAACTGTCTGTAGTGCAGTGCAATGTATGGTCTTCGCAGAGGTTGGTATGAGGGGGAGAAAGGGGTGGGTGGAATACGGTAGTTACCACAATCTATAATTCAGGTGTTAATACCGCTTGGCATAGCGGATAGCAGTTAACGGTACGTAAAGCTTCCACTGTCATGAGTCGCAGACTATAGCCACAATTTTCAGTTATATCGAGCAGATGCAAAGCAGGGGAGCTATGTAACGCACAGAAATTACATTACGCAGAATCGACTCGAAATGCAACAAATTCTATTCTCTCTAGTAAAGCTCCCATCCCACCCCTTTCTTCTTTTTTGCTGATTCCCATTTGAGCTTCATACAAGCCCCCGAAACCAAACGAAGCATTGGTTGAATTGGAAGGGCTTATGCATCGCTAACACTACTGTTGGGGGTTAGTACGTCACACAATGAAGACAAACGACAGAAATATACACACAGTTATTTGTAATAAGCGTCAGCAAAGAAAGATTACGAGATTCAATGTGCTGGCGTTATAACTTTTTTTAATATAGAAAAACTGTAGCAAACAATATCCCAAATAATACAGGTGAAGTCATGCATTTGCTGTTATTTGATTAAACTTGCGTGAATCGTTTGGCCATTTCTGTTGGTGATGTTTGAACTGTACGCGTATATACACACAGACTAACGCACACGCATACATATTTCTAATGAATTCATAAACAAAGCGGTATATGTTTTATTTTTGTTTGACCAAAATGTAGCACACTGGAAAGCTGAACTAGACTGTCTCTCATGTTGAAAATCGATCTAACTAACTAACTCTATGGCTTACGGAACTCAAAAGTTCATCGCAACAGTAACAGGCGTTCACCATTAGATTCTATCCTACGCAAGATCAAGCCAGTTCTCATCACAAACAGCTACCTTTTGAAGATACTTTCTAATGTTGTCCTGCCAACGACGTATTGGTCTTCCCAACGGCCTCTTATCCTTCAGCATCGCAATGATAATGGTTAATTCGTACAATATCGGGTGAATCGTACACAATATTGGGTGTGATATGCACTGTCCTCTATTCTCCTTTCATCACGTCCCCTTTCGCCCTTTTCTCAAATCCTCATTTCGAAACACTGACAGTGTCTGTTCATAACCAGTACTTCAACTTTCACAATTATAAAGTATTACCGACATAATAACCGTTCTGTATATTTCCAATTCTAGCTAACTTGATGTTAAGAGTTTCTGGACTGAATAGAAACATGTGTTGCCCGATGCTAAGAAATTGGCAATCTCTATTCCGCTAGCAGCCAACCATTCCATCACTAGCCAGGTAGAACTGGGGGAAATCCTGAAAAGTCTCAGTAAAGATGACCAGCAGCAGAGCTCGAACTCACGTATTGTCGATAAATCATTAGAACTTTCTTTCGTAGTTCTAGGCTGAGATGAACTTCAATTAAATTTATCTAAAATTAGTGGTGTGACCGACTAAATCAAGTGTCCACTTGATCATGGCTTCTGTTATCTCGTTCTTGACATAGATTTGCTGTATTATGTGTGTTAGTTTGTTTGTCCGTCTTTCTGGTCTAATCACTGATATCTCGATTACATTTTTATTCTCTTTATCACGAATACTTCTTTTGTCCCTTATCCTAGACTCTAAAGTTTACCTTTAGTCTCCTCCTTGTCAGCTACATTCTAGTTTTGTTGACGAAATACCCTTTTGTTCTTCTTTGTGAATACAATACAATCATGTATCTCCTGTTCTAGTTTCCTAGGTGGAATTGTCTTTTCCTTGGTTTTGAACGCTTTGTTTGCCCCATTCTTCTCTTAAATTCCATCTTTTTACTTCACATCGTTATGAATACTATACTTATGCTTGTTTTAGTCTCTTCAGTATAAGTTCATTTTGTCTTTCTCCTTATTTGCCCACTGTTCTGGTCTGATCATTAAAATCTCACTTTTGTTTTCCTTCCTATGATTACTTTGTTTGCCCGATTATTTTATTTTTCTCAATGAAATTTCATTCTTATATTCCTCATTACCGGTATCTGGCCGTTGTTTATTTTCCCCAGTATTCTTTCTTTTTCATACATTGATATAGTCCAATCACAGAAATTTTACTTCTGTTTCTCTTGGAATCATTGTTTGTTTCATTACTCATATTTCCTGTGAGAAATTTCATTATTAATGTTTTCCTTGTTATTTACTAATTTTTTTTTTAGTTTTCTCATTTAAATTTTATTCTTGATTTTCTCTTATTCATTATTTTGCTCTTACTTTTGTTTTCCTTGGTATGATTATGTTTTGTTTTGTTTCAATACTTCAATCTTCTAAAAGAAGTTTCATTCTAGGGTTTTCCTTGTTTGGTTTGGTCATTGTTTTAATTTTCTTTGTAAAATTAATTTTGTTTATTTCTTTTTCTCATACATTGCCTTATTACTGAAATTTTCTCTTTTGTCTTTCTTCGTTCATGTTATTACTTTGTTTCATTATTCCATTTTTCTCAGAGACCTTTCATTCATATCGTTTTTGTTTTTTGTGTTATTTTTCCATAGTTTTAGTATCCTCAATGAAATTTCACCTTTGCTTTTCTCTTTTATATTCATTGTTCTTGTCTTTGTGTAGTTTTCTTTGTATTATTACTTTGTTTGTCCCATTATTCCAATTTCCTCAGAGAAATTTCGTTGTTATCTATAATTTCTTGTTATTTGGGCCTTCGCTTAGTGTCTTCAGTAAGATTTCAGTTTTTTTTCCCTCTCTGTTTCTCCATTGTTCTGGCCATTCCTCCAAATGATACGATTGTCTCTGTTAACGTTCACGCATAGATTAGAAATGGTTGTATCAATAAACATCATCACATTGTCAATATAAACAGGATTTTTTCTATACATGCAAGCATCTCAACAGAAAAATAATCTCTTAAGCCATCATTTTCCGCAGTGACCTTGGTTTATCGTCAGAACGGTGATGTCAAGGGAAAACTTTCATTCTTTTTTCACATTAAAAGTTGAAGACTTGATTCGGAAAGGGCCCAAGTTCACATTTTACCGATTGTGACCTTCTTGCTGATTCTGGTGCTTTACATAGCTGCTGATAGATATCTGTGTCAAAAAGAGGGTCCCAACTCCTGCTGATTCCACATGAAAATGTATAATTAAAATCCATGTTATTTGGAAAAGGGCCCAAGTCCACGGAGTTGAGCCTTTCTTCAGATCGTAGAGCGTAAAGATGTTGTGATTAATGATTTGTGCTGAGTACTGCAAGATGTCACTGCTGTCTGTTAATGTCTAGCATTGTGTAAGTGGTGTCGGCTGTACATTATTTTTATTCCAAGACAGCCCGAATATGTTGAAGAGGCAAAGTTGGAATTCAAATCGGCAGTCGTGATTCGTAGAAGGGCCCACCAAATTTAATTTTCAACAATTAATTTTACAACATGTATGCAGTACAATTTGCAAACTTCTCTTCAGCTGTGTTGAGAACACAATGACATTTATTCAACAGACAAGTAATTTTGCTATCTTCCACGGTACCACAGTTACAACGTTTTTCGTGTCTCCTTTTTCGAATCACGTCTTCAATTAATTTTCGTGGGGGAAGGGGGAAAATTCTAGCCTAGACAGACTGAAAGACCTTGAGTGTGGTAAAATATTTAAATATGCACAGAAAAAATTGTCGGTACCGAGACTGTGAATTGAACCGAAAGACTCCGGTTGCCTTTCGAGTATATTTCAAGATGTTACCATACAGGAGGTTGTGGTAGAAAGGAAATTAACGTATTTTTTTTCGTATTACACGATCTAAAAAAAATCCTCAATTAAAATCTCCTAAAGTAATGAGGTGTCGTGACATTCGACACTATTCTCCTAATTTCGAAAGTTTGTACCTCTTTATTTTTTAGTCACCAATACACAGAGGATAGAACCAATGCTATGGATATTGTGACATCATACATCGTTGCTAAATACCACTTCTGTAGCTGGATGCGTAGAAGACACGTATTTCATTTCTAGTTTTCTACCACAATATGGCGTGTAAGAGAGTACATTTTTACGAACCGCGCTTGCTATCACATTGAAGGGAGGAAGAATCACAACACTGTAACATCCTATCCACATTCCCCGCTATTCAAACCCAAGTTGCTATCTGATCCAAACTGTAGAAATTCCAACTATAGCAGAGATTGACTTATTCAGTTGATTCGCGATTAATAATTGAAGCACACAAAACGTAGCTTAATGGAAGTACACTCAGACGGCAAGTAAAGTGGTCGGGTTCAATTCCAGGTCACGTTAGGGACAAGTTTTTTTCTATATATTGTTCAACCCACCACTCTTTTAAATCTAATATATTATAGCTTATTTGTTGTTTTCATTGTACGCTTAGTACCACCATTATTTATTTTTACATATTTATTTATTTATTATGTACAATGAACTTGGGGATAAGAAAACAAAAAGAGAAAACACATCTTAGATGACGCGAACAGAAAAGACTAGTCCATGTTACAATCAAATTTTATTGTATTTGTGTTGTCTTCAGCCATGAACTTGGCGACGAAACAAAATGTACACGACCTTTCTCCAAGTACATTTATGTCCTTGTCATGCACAAGTAAGTCTTACAGATCTCGTGTTGTCTGGTACTTGGACAGTGTCGCAATGTTTCAATTTGATGGATTAAGTAATGATGTTTATTGTTGATAGTAATATGTGATTATATGATTATTGGAATGTTTCCTAATTTACTACGTGTTCGGAATTTAAAGCTAAGTCAGTTCATAAAACACGGACTATTTACTAACGTGATCATAGCCTTCTTGCTATTGTATTCTGTTAGGAGAATATCACTTTCCATTCTCTCTCTTTTAATCTCTTAATCTCTGTCTTGTTCTTTTTTGTTGTAAGTTACTGTCATCCTTTTTGTTGCTAGTTTCTCATTCGTATGGTGGAGATGAAGTATTGCAAGTGCCTGAAAGAATAATAAAAATACATAAAACTTGTGAGAATGGCTCACGTTTTTGGTTGTATTCCAAATATTTAACCTCCGTTATTATGAGTGTTGTTTGTCCAATTGTTAACGCAGAGACAATCTCTCTCCCCAGGTGAAATACTGAGACTTACACGTTTAAAAATAAGTCTTTCCCTGTCGTCTTTTTAAAACTTAAAGTCACTGACTTGGCTAGAAGTATTGTTTAGAAAACTAATCTTTAGGATACGTATTATAGTTTAGAAAGCTAAATGTTGAAAATAAACAGCAAAATTTAGAAAATATCTAAAATAATTAGTATCAGTCACAAAATAAACATTTAGAATAAACTGTAACATTCAGACAAATATATATAAAATTAATGGTATTATTAACAAAACGAATATTTAGAATAAACGGTAACATTTAAAAAAAAGTGTTTAAAATAGATAGCATAATTTAGAAAGGAACAATTCATCATTCACGATAAACAGTATCACTTAGAAAAATATATGTTTAGAATTTTTTTAGAAAAAAGAAATATTAGGAGTAAACAATATAATTTTGAAATAATATATGTTTATATTAAATAATATCACTTTGATAAGAATCTTTTGCAATAAACAGTATTATTTAAATTTTGTAGAATATACAGAATCATTTAGAAAACAAAATTTTACAATAAACAATTACAAAATAAACGTTTAGATCATTTGGAAAAGTAAATGTCTTGAATAAACAGTATCGTTTACAAAAAGACATTTAGAATGAATAGTAGACCTATCATTTAGACAAATAATTGTTTAGAATAAACAGCATTATTTAGAAAAGGATAATTTAGAATAAAATGTATGACTGAGAAAATAAAGGTTTAGAAGAATGCTTAGAATATACAGTAGATCTATGATTCAGTAAAATAAATGCTATAAATAAACCTTATCCTTTAAAAAAGTTTGGAATAACCTGAGAAAACTACATGTTTAGAATAAACAGTATCATTTACAAAGGGATGTTTTAGAATAAACAGTATTATCCAGAAAATTTGAATTTGGATTTAATGTTTAGTGCTTTTAGTCATCCTTCTTTTAGCCCGAATGAATGATGCGAGATTTGGTAGATTGAAGAAAGTGGGCGAATCCTGAGAAAACTCACATGCAAAGTGTTTGTTCACCACAAAGTCCACATGGAAAGAGCAGGGATCGAACCAACGACCCCATACACTAGAGATGAGCACTCTACCACTGAGCTATTATCTAGAAAAATGTTAATAGACAGTATCATTGACAAAACTAAATCTTTAGAATATATAGTGTAATTCAGAAAATAAAAGTTTGAAGCAAATAGGGAAATTTAGAAATTAAGTTTTGAGAATTAACAATACCATTTAGAAAACAGAAAGTTTAGTATAAACAGGTAATCTATCATTTAGAAAATTATAATAAATTTAGAATAGAAATTTGCAAGTTTTGTTCAAATCCTGCTCAAGACGGCTATCTTGATTCAGTCTTTTGTCCGTCTGTCGACAGCTCCAACTTATGAACTACTAGGGTTAGGAAAGTGGTTGAGATGTCGTTGAAAATGTCTCGGTGAGACGAGTTCAGAACTCTATAGATAACCCAGATACCGAGGACAATTTTCAACTCAGGAATTACTTGGCCTATGAAAGTGTTTGAGATGTCGTTGGAAAGGTCACGCCAAAATTTTTCCAATGAAAAATTGATTAACCAAATAGGACACTCGCTGCTGAAGCCTGGTAGTCCCCCGGCTGGGCTCTGTCTCAATTGTTTGAGGCTTGTCCTCAATTCCACTAGCAGAAAGTCGGGACTGTACTAATAATAAAAGCCATGGTCACTATCTTCTTCATCTCTTTCCCCCAAAGTTATGCTTACATATTAGACTAGATTAGGCTTAACTGTAAGTACAACCCAGAAATGCGAATAAAATAAAATAATTAATCTTATATAGTGGTGATTAACTTCTTGTATTTTCCAAAGCTGTAGCTAACTATAAGAACGTTTCACAGAATTAGAACGATGGCCTGATAATTAAGTCGACGTTTCCGTGACGACAATCTCTCCACAAATGCTCAAGAAAACAAACACAAGATGAATTTAAATAGAATGTTCCACAGAGGCTATTCTATATAGTAATGTATACGTTGGATTTTGACAAACACATTTTCCAGCGACAGGGAAAATACGGAGTGTGTGTGTGTGTGTGTGTGTGTGAGAGAGAGAGAGATAATATGTCTTGCTAAAGAGAGGGAGAAACGGAGAGCGTTTCACATTTTACCCTCCCATTGCATGGAACCAGGGATTAGTCCAAATAAGTCCCTCTCTTCACGTAATGGTTAAAACTGCGGGATTTTCGGGAATTAAATTCTATGGCACTGTAAACGATGATTTTAAGGTTATAAGCACATCGTGAATTTTGCCCACTAATCCTTTAATGATATCTACCCTTGGTTTTGGAACTAAAGACATTTTGTGGCGGGTCCACTCCCTCTTTTAATGTATAATGTAATAACACCAAAACGGATTTTCAATGGTGGATATATTTTATCTGGATAAATCACAAGAGATTAAAAACAAAAGAGATCTAAATATCTAACTATTTTTCTCGTCTTCAAAAAATAAAAAGAGATAAAGCTTGTATTTGTGATAGCGGTATTGTATGGAATACGCTTTTACGTGCTTTTGTAACGAGATCCCATTGGTGAATTTTGAATTTAAAATCTGTCGCATTTTTTAAATTTTAATTAAAATTTATTAGGCATACGGGTAACTATTATGGCGTAAGGTTGTAGCGTGACATCCCTCGGAGCGAACACTTCCAGAAGGAAGATAGCGACCATGATCTTTGTTCAGATGTTATATCCGCAAGATGAACGGATGATGGCTTCATCTTCTTGAACATGTATTCTCTAACAAACTAAATACACTGAGATCTGAACTTTACTTGAGTAGTTCAGAATTTTTAACCACTGTCTAAGGAAGAATAGCATTATATCACAAACTAAACACACTGATATAATACTTTTTTTTATTGAGAAAGACTACAAATTTCGAAACCTTGGTCCTAGGAAAGAAATACGTAGACCTACTGTAGCACACGCTAAAATGCCTTATTTCTATACGTATATGAGAACAACAGCATCTACATACGAGATTAAGTTAATTTGAAAAGCATTTTTTGACATTCATATTCGACCTTGGGTGTGTTAAGATTGACCTTGAATAGTACTATTTCGAAGTTCCAAGGCTTTTGAAATGTGTATACTTCTCTAAATTAAAAATGCATAATAAAAAACGGTTACTTCAAATTGAGATAAAAGTTCTTATCTGTGCACAAGAGAAACAATTCTCTTAGAAATGAGATAGTATTCTCATTGAATTTAAAATGAGAGCACACCGTTTTTTTTAAAATAAGATAAAGGATCTTATTTCCTAACTCGCATGTTCTCATTTACAATTAAGTAAGAGTCTTTATATCTCATTTCTAAGAAAATTGTTTCTGGGTGCACAGATAAGAACTTTTTTTATTTTCATCAGTTTTAAGAAACCGGTTTTACTGTGTGTAGTTTTCTAAATTAAAAGTATATGAAAAATGTTCCTTTTAGAGTTTGTTATAATTCATACTCTATCTTGTACTGAAGAATTACGAGGTATAAATAAAAGATTGCAAGATAATTATTTTCAAACTGATGTTTTCGTTTCACCAGTTCCTGAGCTATTTGTACCGCAAGAAAGGCTC
This sequence comes from Lepisma saccharinum, assembly GCA_022664845.1. Lineage (NCBI taxonomy): Eukaryota > Metazoa > Arthropoda > Insecta > Zygentoma > Lepismatidae > Lepisma > Lepisma saccharinum. The sequence continues at coordinate 17,162 of JAGDQP010005305.1, forward strand.
TGGCCGATACATTCTCCATCCTCTTCTCCTGTTCTTAGAGGCTAAAAAGCCTAAAATAAATTCATTTCTATTAAGCAGGAACGTTGTGAAGCTGACACAGTGAAATAATGTTTAAACCAACAGATCACCGACTCAGAAACCCAAAGATTACTGGTTCGAGTGCTTGTCAAAGAATAATTTTCCTTTTGGTTTCCACAACACCCAAAATGTGATGAACTGACGGCCCCGAGCTTAACAACTGTGAACACCAGGGATGTGACATTGGGTCTGTGCGAATAGTAATAACACCTGAACGTGTCCGTTGGACCATTGTCCTGTGCTAAAATTACCACCGGAATTTTTGTGTTGTGAATGATTATTATCATTTTTTTTGTTTTTTTTTGTTTTTTTTGTTTTTTACCAGCTAGTTTCACCAGATCGATAGCTTAAATTTTTACTTTTGACTCCAGATATAGAAGCGAAAACAGAGAATAAAAAACTAAACCCAACTTCAAACGTTATGAGCAACTTTTCTTTGGATTGAGCTACAATTTAAGCAAGTTATTGAAACTAGTAGTAATAAGAACTTTGCAATAAAATGAAATACAAAAATATAGTTCTCAAAATTTTCATCACGCACACTGAAGAAAATAAATAAATATAGTGTTATGTTAATTCAACACTTTCTGGTGTCCCAAGGTGACTATCAAATTTTTTGTCTTAATTAACATATTAAGTGGTGTTGATTTTGCTAATTCAACACAAGGGAGGGTGTCATATTAGCACCATTAGAGTATTGAATCAACATTGATAACACATCCATTGTGTTGAATCACCGAAATCAACTCTTAACAATCAAAACAACTTTATGTCCTGAGCCAAAGATGACTAAAAACCGTAAATGAATTTCATTCAATCAAAACAACTTTACTGTGTGTATAAATGTATTACATATTTGGTTTTGGGTACGTTATTGTTCTTCAACGATGTTTAATTGTTAAGGAATACTTGGTTTTTCCAAAAAAAAAAAAATGGAAAAATATTTGAAAGTGATAATACATTGGATATATTCATGTTACACTGTAATATTTGTTGACATATTCATGTATTAAATCTGATACGACATTATAGTGCACACATGAATATTGTGACTGGAGAGAGGAAGTGGAAAGAGTTGGAAAATTCTATGTGTAAAACACACCATCATGGCTTTACTTCCATAACTTAGACACAGTGAACAATATGTCTCACTGATCAAATAATATAGGGCCTATATCAAGCTAGTTGGCTAACACGACACTTTCTCACAAGACATTGTGTTTAAGATTACGAATGCTATCAGCGGTCTCCAGGAAGACACTCCCCTAACATAACATCATAATCCTTCTTATGTTGTGTGGAAAGCCAAAATGTAGGTGTTTGTAAAAGAAGGGGCTTAAGATAAATTGCTCCCCCTTAATTTTATTTTATCCTCTTTCACTCTTAACAATGAAAACTTCTTGAATTACGGAAGGGGAAGAGAATGTCATGCACAACAAAAGTAAGTAGAAAAGGTTTTTGCCTCCGAGATAATCTTTAGTGTTGCCAGTAGAGATGAAATTCACATGAAAATTACATAACACTTTTAGTTAAAGGATATTTTATTGTGAAAGAATTTTGTAAATATAAAGTGATCGCAAATTAGAATTATAAAGACAGAAGAAATAAATTTACTCAAGAGATCCAGATAAAAATAATATGTAGTTCCAAAGCTTAAATCAAAATTTTAGTGACAGTACATCAACTAATCGTTACTGTACTATTTTTTTATTGTGTCTCCAAAAAAACATCTTATAGAAATTTATTATAACTTTAAAGATAAGTAAAACTGGTGGTTTAAGAAAGTACCTATTGAATTTAAGTTACGATTACAGAACAGTACCGATCTCTAACGCTAGATGACAGCACAATCTGATGTATTTTTCCTTGTTGCACGAAATGCTTGTACTATCTAGTTCTGAGTTCTGTAGCCGCGAGGGAGAAGCCGTAGCATGATCATGGGTGGGAAAATCCTTTTAATAGCCAATGCGAGGTAGATAGTAAAGGCGCTAGTTCTTGCTGATTGCTTGTGCATTTCCCACTTCACCCCGCGCCGTAGCCAATCCCCTCTCAGAGGTCTACAGAACTCATAACTGCACAATACTGGTCCTGCAAATTAAAATGTGGAGATTTCATATCTTCAGAGAACAAAATTGATTCTTGATCACCCCACGAGGCCGATTTATATGTTATGACTTACAGCCTCTAGCACGTAATCACTGAAAGGCCAGATTACAAGGGCTATTTTGAAAACATGAAGATACGAATAACTATGTATGTGAAAGTGAATGGGTGTAGGATCTATTGTACAGAAGAAATGGAATGGATTAATCCAAAATTATTTAGGCTTAACGGAAGTGACGCTTTTTCTAATCTTAAAAAGACCTTCCGAGTCACGTCATTACCTCAGATCTTAAGTAGATATAAAAATTGTCTATGCATATACAGTAGCCACACAAAGTTGAAACTCAGCACTGAAAATGTGTCTTGCATTTAATTATCATGTATTTTGTAATATTTTTCTTAGATGTCTCGCACAACTCAATGGAAACTATTTTGATGTTAATTTATGGTATTATAACATTATTTCATGCATGTAACTGAGAATATAGTAGTTATTCTACTCTACTCTTAGTTTGTCAACAACGTCCTTGTCATTCGTGGCTTAAAACTTTATAGCCAATTGTAACCAATATTCTGCGTCGATCTTGTAAGATGGCTTCTACAAGTTTCCGCGTTTTAAGCTCGGAAGTCGTGAGTGAATCGGTGTTTATTTTGCCAATGTTGATTTTTACTTCTTCAAAATTTGTCTCGAAGCTGCTGCAGGTAAACAAACTAAAATGAGAATAAATACTAATGTAAGCCAAGAAAAGAAATCAACTGCTTGTTTATATTGGGTGGCCAAATTGAAACTACGTAAACATCGGAATATTTCCGAATACAGTGTTCGCCTATCTGTGATGCAGAAATAAGAAACTGCGATCCGCACAGATTGAACAATTAGTGGACATGTAAGGAAAAGCATCAGCTGATGAAGATAATTATATTGTCATTGTCAGTAAATAGGGTAGAAGGCGATTAACAGTGGAATTTGTAGCAAAATCAACGAAACTAGGCAGTCACAGGTGTCTGTCTCAACAATAAAGGATTGTTTATGCAATGCTGGTTTGTTTGGGCACATTAGTCTGACAGAACCATTGCTAGCAGTCACATTATAAGTGCTGTAAAGAGCTACAATAGGCTAAAAACAAAAAGGATTGAACAGTCGCGGGCTGGAAACTGGTACTTTGTATAGATGAATAGAAATGTGAGAAATTCTGATCAAATTGTTGACACTATAATAAAGATTGTTATGGAGAAAGATTGATGGAAACTTCCATCGGTAAAGTAAAGCATGGACGTCGAAGCGTAATCGTGTGATTACATTTTGACAAAAATAAAGTGGCAGATTTAATGAACGTCCAGGTAAAAGTGGACAAAAACAATAGCATCATATTATTTCAGACCATTCGGTACCTTCTGGTCTCTAGCAGAACATTGACTACAAAAGCACTTCCAAGTTGTGTAGAAGCTATGTGGAAAAGAACAAGCAATTTGAAGTATTGAGGTCAATGAACTTGCCTCAACAATTGATTGATCTTAAGAATGTCAATCGAACAACAAAGACACATAAGACAGACGACAACAAACGGTTTGGACGGATTTGACAAGGCATTTAGGAGGCCTGGGAAGTTATAATGATAGAGATACTGATAAAATTTACAAGAATGCCACTTATATGTACAGCCCTCAAGAGGTCATATTGGTAAACAGAAAATATTACATCATAAATGGCTTCAGGTGCAATAGTGAGTCAGCTTTAGTTATAATGTAAACTGTTCCTGTGTTTATTTACTTGTATTTTGTCTTGTTTCAGATTTATGTCAATGCGTAAATTTCAAATAAATATCTAGAGTCCTAAACAATGGTCAAACCGTGCTTATGTTCAAGATTCGTTTAAACTTTCTTTCCTTACTGTATCTCTTTACACTGTAAAATGGGTGTAGTCCACGAGCACACAGATCTTACGTTCGTTCCACCTGTCAATCAATTCAACTACCACGAGCGCACAAAATGTTGCCATGTTGTCAACCTTTTAATGCAAATTAAAGAAGTCAGTGTAAGAAACAGTATAAATACAATTTGAAACACGTTTCTACAGAATTATGCAGAACGAAATTATAATATGTTTATTAATTATGCTCACACTTAAATCGATTACAAACATTTCTGCTTATTTTGAAGTCAATTGCTTTTTATTTTATTTTAATCTTTCCATGTCAATTAGGTACCGTTGATTTAAGAAGTAAATCAAATCAGACAAAACACTGAGCTCCGTCAATTTATTATAAATATTGAATACACTTTACATATAGGTTACATTACTGTCTACTGCTGAACCGGTAACTAATTGCCTTGAGAAAGTAAATTACCAAGTCGCCGTAGCTCTGTGGTAGAGCATTGGCGTAACATTCGAGAGATCGTGGGTTCGATCCCAGCGGTCGACCATCTTGACAGGTTTTTCCAGGATTTTTCTTCAGTCACACCTGGGAAATGCCGGGATGGCATCTCTAACTAGGCCTTAGTTACGCTACTGACTAGCATTGTAATCGCGATGAAAAGATTCTGCACCCTTCGTGGTTTGCAGAGCGTTACTTGCCCACATACTACTACTACTAATAATAATAATACATAATAGTGAGAACAACCAAGAGCAAGAATACAATAGTTTATAAATATTATCAACAAAAAATAAATAAAACACCGTAATGCTCATTCACACCATTCATTGGCTCTGTAATACGACACTATGTCAGTTATTATTTAAGACAAAGAAATTAATTTTAAAAGTACAGTTAGTGTTTTAATAGTAAATTCCTTAAAAAAATGACATTCATCCAGATGAGAACTACTTAGTTAACTCTACAACAAATTAGTCCGATTTTGATCATTGATGAACTAACCTATCTCTTATGCACTTACAATAATAATAATAATATAATCCTTACCTCCAAGTAAATTGTTATTTAGTTGTACGAAACCTGTCATATTTATAAAATTATGCAAGGAATGCCCTTCAAAGAATACGCAAATTGTGCATCCATTTCAATACCAATGTATTATGTTGCTTCCACAAATGATATCCTCAGAACAAAAATAATATTTTAAGTATTATTACATAAATTTTGTTTGTTTCTGAAAGTAAACTTTATAGACGATCAGCGGAATGAAAAATGAAAGGGAAAGGGAAGGCTGAATACTTGGCAACATCTTGTGCGCTCGTGGTAGTTGAAATGATTGACAGGTGGAACGAAGATAACATCTGTGCGCTCGTGGACTTCAACGGGTAAAATAAGGTTTCTTAAAATTGAGAAAAAAAAGTTCTTATCTGTGCACCGAGAAACAATTGTCTTAGAAATGATATCAGCATTCTCATCTAATTGAAAATAAGAGAATGCTGGTTTGTAAATAAGATCAGTACGGTAATCATGTTTCCAAAATGGAATGATTTTTTTTTAAAATTAAACGATAATGTTTATATCTAATTTCTAAGACAATTGTTTCTCGGTGCATAGATAAGAATTTTTTTCACAATTTTAAGAAATCAGTTCTCAAAAATTGGGAGTACATTATACCGCCTATTTTTGAGAGGTAGTGACGGACCCAGAGATTCATATTTTACCTTCGTTTTTGTTTCTTGTCCAAAAACTGGGAGGCAAAGAACCACCCCTCTAAAATAAACCCAACCCTGGGTTCGCCACTGCCTCTCAAAAATTGGGAGTACTAAATGGGAATTTTGTACTTCCAATTCAGAGGTACAGTTTTTACAGTGTAATAAAACAGTACTTGTAGTGTACGTGACAGCAATTTTCTTTTCTTTTTTTTTTTTAAGAAATGAAATTTACGCGTAAATCGACATTTGAAGATTTTGGTAAAACATAGTCAGAAAAAGCATTAGTTTACTTTCATGACTTGGCAATATTGATACAAAGTTTCGCAAAATGGAAGCTAAAAAAGAAGGGAGAGAACTGGCAAAGAAAGAATAACAACGAGAGAACAGAAATAGAGAGAGATACAGAGAAGGGAAATGAAGATTAGAATAGAAGAAACGAATCAAGAAAAACGGGGAGAATGGGACTAAAGAAAACTCTTCTTGGACTTTGGAGAGGGTTTCCCGTGGAATAGGCAAACGCGGTGTCTTGAGACGGCAAGAGGGGACGTTCAGCGCTGATTACCCCGGGGATTTTGGTGAGGTCTGCGTGGGAGAAGGAGGAGGAAGTATAGGGTAGAAGAGAGAGTGGAGAATGTTGGGAGGATTTCTCAAAATGAACCGACGTGAGGCATTTGTCTGCTTTCACAGATATCTTGCAGAAAATGGTATCTCTGAAGTGCAGTTTCTTTTAAAGGCGACAATGGCGCCTCAAACTTTCTGCGAAGAGAAATCCAAAGACTTTCTTATGCTTTAAAAAGAGAAATAGGGGTTTTTACCGTTCTCTTCTTTACGAACTGCCAAACTGCCTCTAAAATAGTAAATGTTGGCCTATAGACCTCGTTCCCTTCCCGTCAATCTGAGTTTTCATGATATAGCTATTTCCTTGATAAAACTTTGATGATAAGAAAATATAAAGGTCTGGAAACTTCCTATAGATAGTCTTCTTTTAAATAATAAAATAAATGCAATAAAAAACACGCGTATAATTTTATGGTTCACTATTATTAATAAAAGTAAACCTGAATACATTAGAGTTGTTCAAAATGTGTAACATATTGGTGCAATGAAGGTTTTCATGGTAGCCTATCGGTTAAATTTGTGGTAAATTATAGAGTGCATGATCTCTCTTCTTTAAATATAAATTCATCAAAGTAAATTATCCATATTAAATATATTATTTAGTTTCTTCGATAGCATGTGGAAATGTGCGTTACATTTTGATGTATTCCCCCCCCCCCCAATATAATAAAAAAATAATTAAAACGCATAACATGAAACATATTCAGCATTATTGGTTTGACTGAAATAATGCAAATATCTTCAGAATCCAGTTTATAGTTAGTGTATTTCTTTTAGCAAAAAAAATAGTTCCAAGAGTTTGAAGTAAGAAATAAGCTCTAATATCGTTGTCTTTATGCTTTTCATTCATAGTGTAGTGAGTATCGCAAAAAATTCCTAAATAACTCGAAAACAAATTGGTAGTAGGGTAATTCCGTGATATTTCCTAATTTCGTTATACATTTCACAGCCACGGCATACCAAGAATTGTCGAGTTAACAGCTATCATGCAAAATGCAGACAATACTTGTGAAGTCACCTCGCGGCAAAAATTATATTTCGAAAGCTCTTGGCAATTGCAAAATTCAATTAACACGAAATTAGTAAATGTCACGGAATGATCAGTCTTTATCAGTGATTTTGCCAGACCTCCTGTGGAGGGGTCACCTTCCCCCCAAAATTCTCGAGTGCACTCCCAACTTTATGGTCCTTATTCTTTTACGGTAAAGAATCGATAGAAATCATGGAAAACTATAGTTACACCCCCAATTTCGAATTTACACCCCCTAAACTGAAATTCCTGGCGGAATCCCTGGTCTTTATCCTACATTTTTCTGTTAATACACAACCTAACTTCTCTTTCTTCATAACTACCGGTAACTAATTGCACAACCAAAGTGTGTTTTTTTTTTTTTCTATTTGATGAACATTTAAGCTAATATTTTTTCGTTGTATACATGTTGAAAACTGATCAGGTAAACTTCATTTAATTTTACATTTAGTTTTATTTATGAGCGAGTACTGTAGCTGGAATGAAAATGTCTTTCCTGTTAGAAAACTGTATCCAAAACCTTTTTTGAGAACCACATTTTCAATATTTTCTTTTCATTAAAAAAATGCTATTTGGTTATGTTTTTATTTGAGCTCAATTATTATTTTTCACTCTGATGTAACAAGCGAGAAAAATTATAAATAATACAGTGAAATAGAGTATTTGAATCGCAAATGAAATGTATAACAAACATTTGGGTATGATGATTTCTTCTTATACAGTATTAGTTGTCTACTTCTGTCCAATGAGAGTACGCGAAATGAGACTTGGCTTCAACTTAGCCCTGGCCAGAAGCTTAAACGTCGATTGTAGAACTGACCCTGAGAGTTTTAAATGCGTTTCACGAGAAATCACCTATCATGCACATATCCCCTTCTTCCCCTGTACTCTTCATATTTGATATGTAGATACGTAGAAGTTATTTCCAGGACACAAATACCTTGTGTATGGTAGTTAAGATGTTGAGAAAATTCCCACAAAAAATTCATCTCTTTCGTGACAAGGAATCGAATTCGGATTTCCCACTTACGGGGCAGGTGTTCTACTGAAGGAGCCACCAATCTCTGTGTACATAAATATCCCTTGTGCCTCAACTTTACCAGCTAATATTTTATGAAGTCGAGAGTCAAGGCACTTCGCTATCTCAACAATCTTCTCAGGAGAAACCAATTAGAAAATGGGAACAAGACTTATCTTACGCCAATACACATAGAGGAACTCTGGGTATTATGGAATACCATTTTCATTACGTCGTTATTGGAGTATTGCGTTTTTGAAAAGAAAAAAAAAAGAATGGCTAATGCATGCATACCTTGGATATTTAAGATTGTGTACTTACAATGATAATTGATAAACAATTATGATTATGGAAATTATTTTACGATTTATAAAATCTAAATCTGGAGGATAATATGTAATAGTCGGGTTATTATGAGACACTTAACTTTTTGTTAAATAAAGTAGAAATTTAATGGCATAAGAATACAAGGAAAAAAATTGTCAGAATTGTGGAAACACACTATTTTAAAGTAACAAATGTACTTTATTTTTTCTGTACCTGCACAATCGTTGTGCGGACGCAATGAACAAGATAAGCACTGTATCCACAGGTCTGCTCTGAAATCGTTAGAAAATTTGCCCTGACAAAACAAACACTCAGTATCATTGTCACTTGGAATTGTCCCAAGTTTATTTATTTATTTATTCACCTATCACAGAGCAATCGCCCCAATAAATATATGTGTTACCTGTTACATGCATTAGTCTTTATAACAATATGGAATTTACAATTTTCAGATTATTATTTTGAAAATATATGCAACATTCCTTAAAATATACCCTACAAATTCTAATTTTTACTTAATACAACACAATACAATTACACACACACAAACTCACATACACACTCATACGCATACACAAATAATATATTTTGAATATATCTTGCAAATATTGATCAGATAAAAAACAAGTATGGTGTACATACCAGAGTATATAAATACATTTAATATATCGAATTAGGATATGATGCTATTCTTAGATATGAATATAAATTAGTTGTAACGATCATATTAGTTACATATAATTAAATTAAAAACAAAGATCAAAAATTAAAAAAAAATAGTTACAATTTTTTTTAAATACACATAAAAACTTCTCCATTGTACATCTTAGTTCATTCTCATTTAATATTTCTCCCACTGTTTAAATAAAAATAAAACTGTTTTCTTAAAGTCTTTGATTTTCATAACAAAATCTAGGTTGATTTTTTTTCTTATAATTTTGTTATGTTCATAACATATTCTTATAATTGGAGAAATATTATTTAAAACTGGAAATATAGAAAGAGACTCTTACTCTTAGCTCTTTTAGTGTTGAAATTCAAGGTTTTAAATATCTGCAAACAATCTATTTTGGAATTTATTAATTTATATAAGAACATTTTAACCTTGAGTAAATCTTCTATTGTCTAAGCTAAATATTTTAAATTCATTTAATAAATATTTATAGGACATTCGTTCTCTGTATGCAGATCTTCTATATCTCTTGCAGCATAAATATTTTTTTGAAAAATCACCTCGTATTTTCTTTATTTTATTCATATCTGGAAACCAGACAATATTATTATATCCAATCTTACTTCTAACAATTGTATTAAAGAATGATAAGGTTAATTCTAGACTTTTAACTTTTTTAAATTTCTTATTACAAAACCTAAAAATAATTTATAACCTTCATTAAAATATAATTACAGTGCGGTATAAATGACAACTCATTGTTCATGACTAGACCTAAATCTTTTATCTTAATTTTTTTTTCAATCTTGGTACCATTTATTGAATAATTAAACTGAACCGTGCTTTTTTTATCGTACAACACTTACTTAAGTTAAAATATAACTTATTCTGGTCACTCGAATCATAACAACTGTCTATGTCCATTTGTAGACCTACTTTGTCTTATTCAGTAATTACTTCTTTATATGCCTTTAAATCATCCGCAAACAATAGACTTTGTGCAGATTTGGCTCTCATTGCCAAATCATTCCCTAGTACAATTTCTACGTTCCCGTATGGACTACGATTAATATTAACTAATATGGATTACAACTATTGCATATTACCCGACACGCCATCTTGCTATACTTTACGGTACATGGAATCAAAGCGGTTTTCATATGTCCAGTAATAGCATGTAGGGTTTCAATTCCACTATTATACAATGTATTACAATGTTTTCGTAAAGAGATACAGACATTACAAAATTTCTAAATTTCTGATGTCTGCAAATTGGGATTCTTGCATGTAATAGCCCTTCACATGTAAATATTGAACTCCAAATGAATACGGGGAATTATGGGACTGTGAAGAAGTAGTTCTTCTGCTTACGAGTAGAACATCACAAACGAGAAAAAACGAATATTCCATATTTGCCGACTATTCCACAATACCCGAAGTTCCTCTACAAATTTTTAATTGAACTAGGACATCCCTCATAGCGTATTTTTAACAACTTAAATGTTATGTGTTTTTATATACAGATTTCAAACAACAATAGGACAGCTCCGCTGTAATTAAATAACTAAATATTCTTTTTCGTTGCATAAAAAGATGCGAGTTGCACTAAGTTCCGTTTTTCCTCACCAGAAAGCAGTTTAGTAGAAAACAGCAGAGACTCCTACTACTAGTTTTGAGAACTCGTTGAAAAGTTTGCAGGCAAATAAGTTGGTCACATAACATGATCGTGGTATACACAGTAAACTAGTCCATTTCAGCAACAGAGTTTTAACATTTTCTTAATCATCATTTCAGGCTTGTAAAATGCACATTTACTGAAATGAAATGTTCGTTTCCGTAAATAGGAGATAGGGTTTAGCCACAGGTTACTGGAAATAAATAAAACGCTAGCGACATCTAGTTCTTTACGACTTGTGACGTAATACGTTTCCCAAATCGTTATTGGCTAGTTGCTTCGGTAACTCAGTCGCTAGAGCACCGGATTGCCACCTGGGAGACCAGGGTTCGATTTCCGCTCAACTCTAACAAAATATTTTAGCATCACCTGATAATTTTTAATTTAATTGTTTGAACATCGTACGCAAACATTTGAAAAATATCTAACGAATGTATTAGGTGGGTGTATTTGTAATGATTATATTTTTGTTTCTTTAATATAGTGCATTGTTAATAGCTGTGACGGGTCCAGTTGGGGCGCCCCCTCCAGGGTAGATAATTTATTTTTAAAGTATTATTTCAACAATTTGTCTCAGAAAAATCTTCGATTTGTTTCCAGATAAATTAATTTGGAATCCGAATTCTGAATCACGAAAATTCTGAATCCGCCACTGCTTTGGTAATGGTTTCATTGAAATTACCAAAGAAGTATATTTTCTGTCCGTAACCACTTATCTCACGAGTAGGACCTCTTTTATAGTAGTTCAATTTGTCCCTCATAACCATTACATTATGTCAAGTTTAAGTCTATATGAACTATGTGTTATGTACTTTACTTGACAATACACTTCACATATTCACGGTAATTTGTCTCTTTTCATGTTTAAGTAGTTTTTAGTCCACGCGTTAATTACTTAATATACTCATCTTCCTTTCTAACGTTACGTGTGGTTAAGACATTATACCTTATATAATGTCGTTTTACATGTGATACTCAAGAAGTACTTGAATTTTACGATAAGTACTGTAATAACTATTTGCGTTATAACTAACATTATGACTTTTATAGCATGTGCGACTATAACTTTTTAACATTATAATTTTATCATGGTGTTTTCTGAATGCAATTTTTTCTACGGTATTTTAGATATAATATTTCCCTGCTTTGGTACATTACATATGCCCAAATGGATCTAACGCTTGTTAAAGATATATATATATATATAAAGATGGCATAATTTTGAAACAATTTTCGTTTATATACCTGCCGTGGTGGTTCAGTGTAACGTTCTCACATACACTTTTTTCGCAGTGGTTGACACGATTGAGTATAGCCATATCTACAGAAACTGGTCGCCATCTTGTTTTATAAATTACCCGTAGCATCGTTTACTCAGACAGGAATGTATTCTCACAAAGTAGAAAGCATAAATTGAACTACGAAACTGAAGAGAAAGGAAAGGGTTAAAGTGTCATATCTCTAATATGACGTTGCATAACTTGCATAACATATAAGTTTAGAAAAATGCACTTCAGGTTTACTTGTATAAAATGTAAATTAAAAATGAATTGTTACACAGCACCTCCCCGTGAAGAAAAGATTAAAAAAAAAAAAATAATGACAAGAAAAGAAGCCAGACGTCATGAAATAGCGTTATAGAAAGTGAAATAAGTTATCTTACATTTTTTTCGCCTCTGTGAAGGAATAAAGACGGTGGGGGAAGAGGCCTGTCTGAAGGGAATATGCCAAATAAACTATCGTGTACAAGAGAAGCCAGAAGAATCAACAATTATACAGGTCACATCCATCTTACTATAGGCTAAAGTTTTTGAAGAAAGGAATTGAAGCAAGCAAGTCAAAAAAAAAAAAAGAAAGAAAGAAGTAATTCATGTGTTTTTTCCTCCTTTCTACACATTGAGAAAATTTCGTGCTAGTAATACATAAGCGACATTTATCTCATATTTATTTCTTAACTACAAAGGTAGCAAGAAGGGGAGAGAAGGCGAATCAACGAGAAGATCTTCATCTAGTCATGTTGATTTCTCTTTCTTCTTTATAACTGGACTGTTGTGTTTGCCTTTGTGCGCCAATCACATTTTTCTTTCAACTTTTTCTTACTTGTATGTCCAGTTTCGAACATGTACACAGAGGACACGTGAAGCAAAGAGACAGAAGAAAAGACACAACAAAGGGAATGGAACAAGAAACGTGAAGCGAAAGAGAAGGAAGGGAAAATGTTAGATGAAACAAACGACAGCGAACTGTCCAAGATCACCAGCGTACAACTTAAAGTATTAACTTTGGATATAATGAGTGTTCTCACAAAAAAATACAAGAAAAAAAAATCTAGTAAGTGTAGTCGTTTGGGAATACCTGTTTTGTCCTGCGTGTAGAACAAGCAGGGTTTTAGTTGACCTTGAGCATAAATTAGAAAACGAAATATTGTTAAATACCGTCCCGTGCACCAAGAGCTTTTCTTTGTATATATACAGGGTGATTTTAAAAAAAAGCTTTACTACAACTTCAAAACTGTTTAGAACTTTAATCAAAAGATCTACAGAATTAGTTGACGTTGACTCACGTAGTGCAGTATTACCAATTTCTACTCTACGACAGCGAGCAGAGTGAATTTCAAAATTGCTACATTCCTATCTGCGAAGCACTCTCGTTGTATGTGTGTGTTTTTTTTAAGAAACTGAGATAAACAAATTGACAGACGGAGACGAATTAAGTAGGAATTTCATCAAGAACAATTTCCCAGACGTTGGATTGGTCGGCCGAGCAGGACCGGTGGCATGGCTAGCTCGTTCTCCAGATTGTAATCCCTTGATTTCTTACCCCGCTGGTGTTTGCAGAGTCGGAATTCGGTAACACGGCACTGAGTGAGTCGTTTAATGAATTAATGACTATGACAATATTCTGAAGAACTTTATATACGCTTCCAAATTTGTAGTTTTTTCCTTTGAATCACTCTGTGTATACTCACCTGGTCCTTTGTGAATTTGGACAATTTTTCGAAAATTAATTAAAAGTTTTAGCATTTTACATATTTTTAATCGAAAAATGTTGAGAATTCTTTAAGAATTTCCTTATAACTTATAGTAAATATAGTTAAGAAATTTTAATATTCTCGTCTATAACAACCATTACTCTTTAGTTTAAAAAGTTCAAAAGACTAAATTGAATGGGTGAGTTGAAAAAGGAACACTTTCCGTTTACAGCAATTTTCCGGACTAATAAGAAGAAAATCTTTACTACCAAAATTAGATGTTACTTTGACATTTCATTGGTAAGATTTTATAGCAACAGCAACTACGAGCAGATGGTTCATGCTTCTCTGACTGAAATAATCTATTTATTATAATTTAAGAGAATTGAATATATTGGTTAATTTTCATACAGTTTCGAATGTGTTCCTTTTTCAACTCAGCCATTCAATTGCATTATAATTTTGCAAAAAATGTCGTGAATTTGTTTCGCAAACATGAAGAAAGTTACATTTTGCACAATAGAAGAAACTAGCTCAGCTTAATCCATCTGTTTTTCACACACATATACTGTATTGTATATGTTGAAATGGGGTCTAGATTTTGTGTATGTGCACGCGTTCACGTAAAGGTTGTTCACATAATTATTACACATATTTATTTATGTGCTTTACTTTAGTTGGAACTATATTTTTATCAGTCTACAAGTAATTTGAACTAGAAATTTGTTTTGTTATTAACTCGGAATTTGAAGCGTCTGCAGGTAAGGGGTTTAGGCAGAAAGTTCCTCCTGGTTTGAGATGAAAATTAATATTATATTTCACCATAGTGCTTATGGAAATAAAATACATTATTTAGGCATATTAAATAATTTAAATAAAACCGTAAAAGTCCACTAGATTGAGCAACTCGAGACCTACTGTAAAGTTTACGTATATTTTCCCTTTAAAAAATAAAAAATGGAAGCAAAAATTATTCGGTTCGACTGTAGATATTCTAATCAAAAATATCCGCAGCTGTTCGCCATTTGTTGCCAAACTATCCTTCTTTGAAAGAATATAGGTAACCTTGCTTGAAAATATGTAGGAATTTATCAAAAAGCGATTACGGTAATTTAAAGCGCTGCGAATTATGTCTTTAATTAAAATATAAAACATTTTATTATTTTTTTTATGTATGTGAATACTACAAAAGCTGTATTTATTGTTTGTGGCCAGTGTATATAGTTTGTTTCAGATATATTTTTTTATAAAAAGTAATAATTTATTCAATAGAGTGTCTATGTGCTCGTTCACAGCTTAAAAACAAGTAAGGCTTGAACGCAGAAGAAAATAAAAGGAGACAATAGGCCTAATTCCAACGTTTATAACTACAATAATAATAATAAAATGAACAACAAGAATGGAAAATATAATTTTGTTTACAAATACTAATAAAGAGAAAACTCGAGTCAAATCATTTTTATTTCGAAAGAAACAAAACAAAACTAAAAATATATATACACTTGCTCCACGCGACAAACGCGTGACTTCGAAGCAGCGAAACAAACCTATAAAAATGTAGTAAATGTCACCTGACGGTTCAACGGTCGTAAATGCAGACCAATAACTATGAAGATAGCAGCGCCGCGGTTATTTTTTTGTTTGCCCGGTAGGTAGCAGCACAGTAGAGTAGAAGTATAGTAGGCCTATTCAAAAAAGCACTCGCTTTTCCTCTCATCTCTCAGAGGCATCATTGTTGAAGACGTATCAGTCATCGATCACATCAAGTAAGCTATAAAAATAACCATTGCCTTTTTTATGATTATTCTTTTTTTTTATTTTCCGTCAGTAAATCCCCCTCCCTTCACCATTTCTCCTCCTTACGTTCCCGTCCTCTTTCTACCTTTCCGTCATTCAGACTCTTGTTCTACATCCTACTACTCAAGACTTTTCCAACTTTTATTACTACTTTACGGGTTATTTACAAGTTATAACAATGACACTAAAAACGTTGAATGAGAAAAGGGGGGGTTCCCGCGTAATGTACCTCAATTGCCTGTAATAGCGCGTTTTATGTTAAGCAAAAGGCAACGAAGGACAATTTTAAACGTGGCAATAATGACGTTATGTTACCTCATTGTTGAAAACAGGAAGCTTGTCTTGTCAGATTGATAACACAATGAAAAAAAAAAAGAACTCCGAAAGGTTAAATGGAGAGTGTGACAGAAGAAAAAAAAACACTAAACAAATGTTTATTTCTCTATCTCTGGTTTTATAGTTACTTATTTTCTTTTTTTTTTTTTTTTTTTATCTTAGTGTCATCTTTTCTAGATCTTTATTTAGTTGTCCATTTTTATCGTGCTTGTCTTGAAATGTCTCTTTTTTCACTGTTCGCACGCGACCATTTTTACTAAAAAAAAAAAGACACTAAATTATAGGGGCTGCAACATTTGTAGGCAGGAAAACTTAATTTTGCAATCTCTTTGTCATTTGAATTTCCGTTTTATTTTTTAATGTGCTGTAGCTTTCTAAAAATGAATGAGATAATGAAGTTGTTCACACCCATCCAGGAAAGATTGTATAGCCAATTTTAAATGAAATCATCACGAACAGTAAGTAATCACGAATATGTTCATAGGGTTTTAGGGAATAAAAGATTTTAATTTCTTCATTAACGAACCAATACATCCAATAAATTAGACATTTTAATTATATTTCTTCTTCTTCTTCTTATTATTATTATTATTTGTATATAGAACTCAAAATCATTCTGTCTGTTCGCAATTCAGGTTCTTCACACCAATTTCCAAGAAACCTTACAACTCATGTTCTGTAAAGGTTTTCAGCATTTGCATGAACTTCTATGAAGAAACTTTATATATCTACACCGGTGCTACACCCATAGCCTAAGTCCGTTCTTCAGCACAGTGAACTGATAATAAGACAATCCATAAATTAAACATAACAACATGCACAATTTAGATCTATTAATGTTTCAACAATTAGCAGTTCAGAAAACAAATTCATTTGAAGCACGAATAGCTACATAAATTCTCAATTACGTATACTTTGCTAGAATGAGAAGTTCTGTCTCGAAGCAAACAAACTTTAACAAGCACGTTATTTACGATTCGCATTTACAAAACAATGATGCAGTATTTCATTAAGCAATACACAAATAACTGTTTTTTGGTTTCTATTTATTTAACTTTCTTTCGTATTCTACTGATTAGAATGTGTAGTTCTGAGTTCTGTAATCGTGAGGGAGGAGTCGTAGCATGATCATGTGTGGGAAGACACTCTTAATAGCCAATGCAAAGTAGGTACTTCTCGCTGATTGCTTGTGCACTTCCCACGTCACCCCACGCGCTAGCCGAGACTTCTCGTAGAGGTCTACAGAACTCGGAACTATACAATACTTCTTTCTTGTGCCCTTCTCTTTCGGTTTATAGCCGATATTTTTTTTTTTTGTTTCCGTTTGTTATTATTATTATTGTAATTTATCACATTTTTCAAACTCATCAACTTTATTACATTACTTTGCAAATATGATTTTCTCATTATAACCTCCGAAAGAATTTGGACGTAGGGTCCTAAAAAAATTCCGTGACATATGCCCCCGGTTGAAAAAAAGAAAAAATATTAAAGACATCCAATGGCTCTTCTAAAAACTTTTTCAGAAGAGTTTATAAACATATTCCAATGCATTACTTTCCCGATATATGAGACTCCAGATATTTCCAATCCGGATAAGAACCTGAGTAAGATCACGATTACATAGTTGGATCAAAGTGATCAATTGTAAATCATGCAAAAAAATACGTTATGACGCTTAAAACTGGAAAACCGCTATTACTAAACAAGAGACCTAGGTTCCAGGAATACAAAGTTAAAATGCATATTTGCAAGAAAATCTGAAATCCTAAGTAAGGGGTCGTATAAAAATGTTCGTTAATGCCTTTTGGGCACAAATCAGTTTTTTTTTTCTAAATCCTTGTTTAACAAACGCACTAACTTCCTTACATTACTTCGCAATTATTATTTTTCCATCATAACAAAGAATTTATTGGAAATACCGCGTACAATAAAGTTCCGCTTGGAAAAATAAAAAGACGTGCAATGGCCTTCTAAATTTTATAGAGTAGTTTATGAACATTATTGAATGTACTACTTTCCTGTTATGAGACTCCAATATTTCCAATCCGGATAAGAACTTGAGTAGGATCACGATATGTATTTAAAAAAACAGCAACTTATAAGGACTATTTCGATTAACATATTCGTTTTATTTAATACAGTATAAACTGTTAAATGAAAGAAAAAAAAAACAATAAAAATGTATTGATTCAGAACTAAACCATCTGCATTGTGTATTATTAGATCTCGTTAATTAGCATGTTTCCTGGTTAAATTTTTCTGGGGCAATATGCGTTCTGTTTATGAAAAAAAAAAACCTTTTTAAAACCATACCTTTCTTATACAATTCGTACTAAAAAGTAAAAAATAATTTCGTTTATGCATGACTAAAAAGAAGAGCATGGGGGGGGGCGAGCTCCCATATAGAGCCACTTTATATAAAATCTTCAATGGGCGCGCCCCATAGTCATGCATAAACAAAATTATGTTGTACTTTTTAGTGTGAATTTAGAAAAGTATGCTCTTTTTAATTACTTTTCTCTAGCTATTTCTGTATTCGGATACTTTTTCTCAAGCTGATGTTTGTCACCAAAATCTTAAAGTGTTCTGCAACCAGTCAAACGCAACATGGTTGCGAGCTAGTATTTATTTTAGGTAAAGAAGTTAATATTAATAAAATAGAATGTTATTAAACTATATAAATATGTAGAAATATATTAAAGTAACAATTTAATATTGTATTGTCACTCGACTTACGTTGCTGTGGAAAATTTCATAATTGTGTGACGTCGCGAAATGAGTTCAATAATAACGGCGCAACATTTGAGGATACCACGTACCATTGTGAACTAACGAAAAGTCTGTAAAAATACCCTGTAGTTAAGTAAGAAATTTTCAATGTACTATACCAGAGTTTCTCAACCGAGTTGTGTGGAAGGGAGTCGCGAGGGGAGATGAAAAAGTAAATTTAACTAGGATTTTGTAGGTTTTACCTAATAAATCTCAAAGTTTGGATAGTATAATTATGATGTTTATAATCAAATACACCAAATCAATTCCCTAGTTACCCACTACTACCAGTATCGTGCTTCATGTGGAGAAAGACGCAGTTCTACGTCAAAAGTTAGGTACCCATCCGTGTCCTAAATACCATGTTTTTTAAAATATATACATGTTGAAGCCTTCAGCAGGGTAGTTAATACAAACTGAAACGAAACCGCTTATTGTCAACAAGAAAACTACTTTTGTGGGTCGTCGATTAGAAGACATGTTAAAAGCGGGTCTCAGGATGAAAATGGTTTAGAAATGGTGTACTCGATCATAGGTGCGGAAATCTGGCATTCTATATGCTAAATGTATCAGTCAGTGTGGCCTTCTAAATCTTAAAAAATATATATATATCAATGTTGTAATTGAAAACCTAGGTGCAAGAACGGCGTACGTACAAAATTTCTGTTTTGAGATATTGACATTTGAAGAGTTCAATATGTACCATGTACATGCCTTATATCTGCCATCTTTTGGCCATAAAATGAGTAGAACGATCGTAAAAACATGATGTCTACAAACGTTGAAGATGGTAAAGATGTGTCTTTCGCAATAACATCGTAAGAGCACTTGCGCCGTTATTGCACTAAGGTCGTCAATTATTCTTCGTGTTATGAACAATATTTAACTTTAAGTAATAACTTGGACGCCTATATTTCTGAGAAAAGGGAAGAATAATTTAAATGACATTTTTTGTTTCTCCGTTTATTTTTTCCAGACAATAACTGCGGGAGGAGATCAAGAGAATTGTCTGGGATCACAAAAAACCGCTTCAGAGAACTTTATTACTAAAAGTTGATTAGGGGTTCTCTCCAACAGGGGCTGCAAGCTGTTATCTTAACGATGTAATTTTGGAACCTTCTGATGGACCACTAAACAAAAGTAAAAATAGCGTCGTTATGGCAACTGTGGACTACACACCAAATGACCGGTAAGCCTCATAATGCTCTTTTTCCTTACTTTGTCCTCCTGTGTGTGTGTGTTTTTTAATTTTTTTTTTCCTGGTCGTATGGTCAATGTAAGTTACCCATGAACTAAAGAAAAAATTGAGGCGGGAGGTAAGCATAGCCAGGAGCTGGGGAAGGTCGTTCATAGTCTTATTTACCTTCCAAATAAACTTCTTACTGTCGATAAGATTTTAGTGTGTGGCTCACAGTGGAACAGATATTTCACCAGGTCTTAAAGTTTGGAACTTCACCAAAATGTCTCGGTCTCCTTGCTAAATTAATACATCGCTTTGGGAGGTTGTGTTTGCTTTATTGGTGATGGACATTAGAAAACGGATAGACTATTTCATATTAATATTGTAGTGTATTCTCTGTAGAATAATTTGCACCTTAACTACTGCATATTATTATTATTATTAATAATATTGAACTCTTCTTAGTCGAGTGGTTAGCGTTCTCGAATCTGGTACAAGCGGTTATTCGTTCGATTCCCAGTGAATGATAACAATTTCGATGTTTTCCCAAAATCGTGATGCCAAATATGGAAAAACTTAATTTAAGAAGTAGTGCACTCCGGTCTCGAGAGCCACATAACCAACAATCGTTTGACACCACAGAACAATCTATTTAAAGGAAAACAACTCGGCAAGAGTAGGTAGACGAGCCAAGGGTACTAGATTATTATTATTATTTTCATCGATACGACTTCAATAATAATAATAAAAAAATACTAACCAATTATGTTGAGATTTAGTTTCAGTGCAAG
This sequence comes from Lepisma saccharinum, assembly GCA_022664845.1. Lineage (NCBI taxonomy): Eukaryota > Metazoa > Arthropoda > Insecta > Zygentoma > Lepismatidae > Lepisma > Lepisma saccharinum. The sequence goes on from JAGDQP010005305.1 coordinate 38,120, forward strand.
AGGAAATAATGGTGTAGAATTATTGGATGGAAATGATATGTGTAACTGAGTTACAAAAGATTATTAACAAATTGAAATGAAGTGTATCTGAAACGCTGGCAAACTAACTGTCCGTACAATATGAAATGTAAACAAAATGTAAGTGTAGAATGATGTACTAAATTAAAGATAGAAGATTTATGGAAAGATAATATTGGAAACTTTTATACACAAAACAAAACAAAAAAGTTACATCGTTTAGTTCGAGAAAAGCAGAAGGGGAAATTCTATTGGTTGTATTTTAAAATAAATAATCAAACAACTCAGACATTGTTGTAGATAACAGCTTCTTCATAGCTCAGGGCTTAAATGTTCTCGGTTTCGGTGGAGCTTTGGTAGGAATTTTTACGAAAGTTCGGCAATAGTTTTACTATTGTTGTTTCATTGAATTGAAGGAAAATTGCATCGACTTTTCGTATGCTGAGGTCAATAGTTTCAGTTATCAGTTCTTCACATGCGCAGAATGAGAAAAATCTTTTTTTTTTCGTACCCGTGATTGCTGCCGCCATTTGATTACTTAACAGAAATGGGGAAATATTCTCAGTGAATAGGGATTCCGATCTCTAATTAACAAACAGAAAAGTGATTAAAATGTGGCGTAAAAGTAGTAAGTTGTGGGAGCAACTTATGTCTTCGGGTTCTTATGTAAAAAACGATTGGTGGCTGGTTTTTCATTAGTCAAGTTAATGGAATATTCCAGGCAGTTATGGTTACCTAACTTTTTCCAGGAATGTTTAGTTTTTTGTTGTTTTTTTTAACAGTGTAGGCCTTATCGATCACTCATGACTCGTCAGTCCTCACCGATACGCAAGGTCCGAGGGTAGTAAAAAATTATTTACGATTTTTTTTTTAAGCACGTATAAAATGTTTTCTAAATCTGAATGTATTCACAAAGGTGTTCCGCAAGGGTCTTGTCTGGGACCAGTAAAATTTTTCCTTTTTCATAAACGGTTTATCAAATACGCTAATCAAGTTGGTGGGCTAGCATCAGCATATAGGCCTACTAGCAAAGTTGATTTCGCTTATTGAGAAATTAGATACATTTGGCAAAACTAGAGCGAACAGTTGTATTACCTTAACAGTTTTGGATAATTTCCTGTTTAACATATACGTAAAATATGTATCTTTACACATGTTTTCTAGCATAGTTTATGATGGTAACTTTTCACGTTAAGGTTTTTATTACTTCAAATCTGAATCACACGATATATTGAGATATAGCTAGTTTGGTACACACGTACCAGCAAGAAAGTTTCGCAAGAAAGGCAGTAGAAAAATAATAAGATAAAAAGAAACTACAGATCGACCAAAACCAGAAAATACTTGTAGCATTGCAATTTATTAGATGCACAGCAAGTTATGTACAGTGCGAGACAAAAATTTGCTCAAAATACTTTTGTTAATTTCTTTAAAACCAAATTGCCGATTTCAATAGAACTTTCGTATGGAGTTGATGAAAAAAACAAAACAAATACATTATGTTACAGCGGGTAAGTAAGGACAAATGCGGATGCGGTTTGTTTATTCTGGTTTAGAATTTAACCTTATATATTCTATTCACAGTAACGCTACAGGGACACTTTTTTGCTTGGTCTAATCTATATGCTGTCTCTAATACATAGCATACTTTTTTTTTAAAACTTTCTTGCAAGGCAGATCGATTTTTGCTGTTGGGTGCCTCTTGGTGTTCCCTGAAACAACTCTCTAAGGTAACTTGAAATTCTCCAATATTTACATATTATTCCAATTCTTCCTACTCGAACTTTGTCCCTTGGAGGCTTAGTAAATCATTTTAGTGAAAAGGAATGAAAAAAATCTCCGCCTACTTTTGGGAAGTTCAAAAGAATAAACGAACACGTAACCACCAGTCAGTTCCCCTATCCCTGTATGGAAACGAAAAATAAACAAGAGTTCATGCAATGGAAAGGTGACTGTTGTAAGACGACAGCTAAGAAAAGTACAGAAAAAAGGTCTCATGTCCTTTTTTTCTCGTTTTCTTTTCTTTTTTGCATTAGTTTTTTTTCTTCCTCTTCCTATTTTTTCGCTCTCGCTAAAGTCATGCAAAGCTTCAAAGATATAATTCAGAATACATTATACTGTTTGTGATCTCGTTGGAAGTATGATGGGGACTCAGAATGTATGACTCTCTCTTTCTCTCTCAAGTTTATGAAGCGTGAATGGCTAACAACGTTTCCTCCCAATTGCAATGTCGAGAAACACTCGTAGCTTCGTCTCAAGTGAAAACAGTGCTGCCAACTCTGAAAGAAAAACTAAGAATGTAACAACTTATTGCTTTTTAAGTATATAGCTTTGCGTAATGTACTGTACTTTTTGTTGTTTTGTTTGATAGCTCAGGGATGACCTACTAGTGGGTTCTGATCACAAGAAATTCAAATTTGTAAAAATTATTTATCAAAAATCATGCAAAATTGCAGCAGTGAAACCCTTAAAAAGATATTAAACATCTCATAAAAGATTTGGTCAAGATTTAATCTAACTTTTACGTAAAGTCTATCTGGTTATTTTCAGTTAAAAACCGAAGTAGAAAAATTAAAACAGATCAAAATGTCATAACTTTTCATCTATAATTCAATCTGTTAGACAATTAAGTGTGCGCTAGGAACGTGTAAAAAAAAATAAGAATATCAAATTATAATCTCTTCCGGTAGAATCGCAACTTGGATTGTTGCTAGTTTGATAAATTGGCCAAATAGAGTGGCCCTCTCGTTCAACTGATCTCACACCCCTGAATTTCTATCTATGGAGCCATCTCCGATTTTGGCGCCTCTTAGAAGGAACCTAAAGCGTACAACACCCCCTCGTTATTTTCATTTGGCTCCCAGGGCACGTGCCTCTTTGCAACCTGTAGTTGCGGCCATTTCTTTCGGATATGGTAAAAGGCCTAAACTGCAATGGTTAATTTATGACAGCTTTTGTTTCTGTCAATTAATCTAGTTAACTGTTACTATTGCAAAAAACTGACAAAAAGAACGACCTACATCATTTACGTTGCAAGAAATAAAAATGAATATGTCCAGATTACATCAATATTTTCGGATATTTGCGTAATATCTGTACAAGTTTTACCAACTTTTCCTCAATAAAAACGCCAACTTTTTCAAAAACGTTGTCATGTAGAAGTTGTCAGTCAACGATACTCCCTTAAGACTTTTAGAAATATGTTACCCGACCAAAAACTCAAAACTATTGATGTAATAATAATAATAATAAATAAACAAATAAAATTAAAATAATAAAAAAAAATGAAAGCTTAATGTATTATTGACTAAAATATTTGCTCAAATTATCGTTTAACATAAATAATTTGTTCCAAAAGTGGATGAAGCAGACCTCCCTGAGCCAAAGATGCCAAAAGACCGGAAATAAAAATTCAAATTCAAATGTGGCAGAATGTCTAAATATTTATTTTTCATTCACTTGATACTTTCCTGAAGTTTGACCATTTTTTTAAAAAAATATTAATTTACAACAATGAAAGATGACAAAAGAAGACAGGAAAAGGACTAAAGAGAAATTAACGAACAAAATTTTCGCGAAGTCTTTAGAACTGTTCTCTTTTCCATGAAGAGAAAAGGCGCGGCAAAATTGTGAACTACAATCGATTTTCAACTGTATTTGCGTTCCTTCATCTACTGTAAGAAAAAGGAAAATGTTCTTTTCTGCACTTGACAACTCGCAAACTTAATGACCAAACGTAGTAACGGATCTAAATCTTGTTCATTTTGTTTATATTTTTCACAATTTACAAAGCAGGCGGCAGATAGTGCTACAAGTATTTCTTTAACTCCTGGGTCGAGCTATAGCAATAGCGACAGTCTATTGTGCATATCAATGAAGAACCGATACTCTTCTTTAATATTAAAAAAAAAAAATCTTCTTAAAGAAGCTCATAAGCATGCGAACACGCAGGTAGAACCAAAAAAGAATGGGACAGTCTGAACTTGAAAGAGAAAGAAGTCAAAACCGAGCAGAGACATGCGTTTCAAATTATCTTTCACGATGGTTCTTGCGGTTGACGTATCAAAAATCATATATAATCGTTACGTACAAAGATCGTAGATCACTTGGTGAAAAAAAAAAATCTTTCTTATGATTAAACAACCATATGTGATGGGGTTTTGGTGATGAGATTACAAGTCGGCATAGTCCAAAACTGAAACTGGAAAAGCCACTACAAAGAAGTGTGGAAGATAGAAGATGGAGATTTATACCTTCCCACTTACACTAACAAGCAAGAAAGGTATAACCTTTGCGGACAATAGTCCTTGTGATAAAAAAAAAAAAAACCTTCTGGAAGAGTGATTGGTGGGATTGTTCAGTAGCTTTTTTTTTTCTTTTTTAAGATAAAAGGTTCAAGGGTATATAGTAAAGTCTCCATAGCTGGAGGAGTTGAAAGTGCGGGAGGCCCTGGACCCGAAATTTGGGGAGGGGCGGCATTGTTGAGGTAAAAAAAGGAAAGAAAACGAGTATCCAATGAGGAATCGAATTTTTTTTACGCCCCCTACCACCCTAAAAGAAACAAAAACCATGTTCAATGATAAACGTGGCCATTTTCTTTGACATCTTCTTTCTCCAGCGGTGAAACTGGTAATTAATCTTTGGAACAAAGTTACGAAAGAACGATACAGGTAAAGTTGTAGGGAAAAGAAAAAAAGAAAAAGTAAGGAAAGATTGAGTTATTTCTTGAGAATACCTGCTGACGTGTAAGTTAAGATGAAAGCGGGTGGGATGTTTTTGGAAGGAAAGAAATATGGTGGCACCATCTGGTGTGGAAATTGAGTTGTCGAGAGACTACATGATACGTCTGTGCTACATAGGGGGAACTGGAAGGAGACACGATAAATTAAAGATTATATATATTTCTCTGTTAGTCCACCTACTGGTAAGTATGCGTGATCGTAATATCAATGTATACTTCGATTTTATCAACATATTTCCGTATTATCAATGCATTTTGTAAGAATTTTCGTTTTATTATTTTGTCTGAATGATAATTTAAATACGTATATAGTACTTTAGTAATTATCTTCCCCGAGGTTTCAACTTAGGTCCGAAATTCGGGAGATGAGTAGTCAATAGTAATCTCATCTATTGTCATACATCTCGAAGACGTTTCACCACTAAAAAGATAGGCATTATATCTTCTACAGTGTCATTACTTTTAAAATCTTTTTCCTTTTATTACTAGAAAACTGTTTATACAGCATAGGAAATTTTAAAATAATATTTTTGTCATAGAATTTTGATCCAGGAATAATATGATCATCTCCGTGAGAACAAGTTTTTATTCATCCAATATAGAGAGTATATATTTTAAATTTCACTGTAAAAATATTATCCGTATTTACGTATAGAACAAAACTAACACGTATTTAAATAGTAAATATACGGGAAATGTATATCAACTTCTTAAATAGGAATTAAATATACTGAGAAACGCACATTTACTTGTCAAATACGTATTAAATATATTTTATAAATATTAATTATATGTAAAAGCATGATGTTTCATCCCGTTGTATACGTGAAATCTTAAAATAACATTATTTACATTTGAAGTATAGTTTTTTTGTTTTTTTTAGTAGACAAATAGAAATTTATTTGAAATTCTCTTTAGTATAAATAGAAAAATGTATGAGTATGTATATATGGGATTGAAGCTCAAAAAAACAAATTTTTGAAACTAAACCACCTTTTAAATTTATTTATACTTTGAGTACTATTTTTGTTGATTTTCTCGATTCACTCAAAAGAATAATATTTTTGTCGAAATAGTGAAAACTGACAAAGAATTGCATTACTATTTTTTATATTTAAAGCGAAACAACAATTAATTTTCACTGCTTTTTTAAAAAAGTGATTAACTTATTTAAATAGTAATTAATCGCGTAATTAATTGATTACCAAGTATGGAACAAACTCGTATTTCAAGTTCTACGTAATAAAACTAGTAGATAAAGAAGTATTCGATTAATCATGGATATTTACGCGCGTAGAATTGCAAGAATGCATGATGCCAGTGTTCAGTTGAGACTTGTATAAACTTTGATAGACTATAAAACTTATAAGCAGTGAAAAAAAAATGAGAAATTAGACATATAATGAAATTCAATTTCAATAATATATTTAACATTACGTTAGCTGACAAGCAAGGAGAACAGGGCCAAAAACGAAAGTAAAGAAATACTCAACTAATTATAGATGCTCTTGTATAAGTATAGGATTATGTAATGCCAATTCTACATTCAATTGTTGCCATATCTTCACTATTGCACGAGCCAACAAGCGGGTGAAAAAGCACTGAAGACACAAGTTACGATGGCCGTATCCACTTTAATGCTCATTGTTTCACCATTGGTTGTTGCTTGATAACTGTCTCCCTCCTCCCACCCCCGTCTGAATAGAAATGTCCACATTTTTATGAAGACATTTTGAAGTCTTTGAAGAGGGGGAGCAAAAGAAATAAGGCGGACTCACTGTTTTAGAAATTCTGCTTTTGTGGATCCGTCCATTCTACTATCATTGTTGCTTCCTTTTTTTTTTTGCTTGCCAATTTTCATCGTTGTGCGAATTTCATCATCTTCATTCTCTTTCTTTTCCTTTCTTCCTGTTGTTTTCTCCTCGTTTCGCTTCACTTTCTTGGGTTGAAAACGGAAAGAAGAACCACGCCCAAGAAGGAGAAACATTCCAACACCACTGTTTTAGTTCTGCAACCCCTCAGCTCATTCATTCCCATACCTTTTACCATCCTGCAATTCTACTTCTCTTCCTCTCTCTCTGTCTTGGAACCTTGTACTTTTAACGTTACAGCCAAACCTCAGAAAATAATCGTAAATTACAACAACCGCCTTTTTCTGGACGGAAGAGATACTTCGTTTGTCTCTCGGTATCCTTCCGCTAGAGTCGTACCTCCTCCTTCTTTTCTTCTCGTTCTTCTTCTTTATCTTTTGTCTTGGTCTCTATTTTCTTCTACCCTTTCTTGCGTCAACAAAAGCCTCCGCACACTTGGAAGCAGAAGTGGTTTTGGATTCTTTCAAAGAAAACAAAAAAGTAAGGCTGAATTACTCTTTACCCACTGTTAAATGTACCGTATAGATTCAAAACACACATAGAGGGAAAGAAAGAAAGAAAGAAAGAAAGAAAGAGATGTATCTAGAAATTAGTTTTGTAATACCAGAGCTATACTGGGGTCTATACTTACTTTGGGTATAAAATTACATTATTAGGCCTAAAATTATATTAATCTTATATATAAACCGAAATTTTGGGGAATTCAGAGTCCCTGTAAAATACTTCACTGGTTATAGGTGACGAAGTCCATGGATAGATACAAATGCTTGCACCCGGAGAAAGAATATGAAAGTAGAGTTTACATTGGATGGAATATGATCATGATACTACTGGACCGTACTTGAATTTTGAATTTAATTTTTAAGTCCTTTAGGCATGGCTCAGGCCTTGACTTATACTTGTGGTCATGGTTGTAACAGCTTTGTAAAGAATGAATTGGACAGAGCTATACAATTCGGAACTAAATCCGAAATATTACTTTGCTATTTAGATGAATCACTAAAAACAAAATTCTATGGCACTTTATATAAAATACTAAGACTTAATTACTTATCTGGAGGTTAATTGTCATTGTCATGTTATTAAATGCTATTCATGATCACTTTCCGACACAGAACATCACTTAAAGGACACTTTGGAAGCTTCTGCATCCAATTGTAATATGATAAACTACATTCCTTTTCTTCTCACAAAAGAAAGGATTGCGATCTTTAGGTTCTACAGATAAATGGTGATGCATTCTTTGAGGGTGTTCAATGTGGAATATATTGCCGTGCAGTCTCAGATAAAAATCCTTTCTTTTATCAGAAGAAACATGCTTTCAAATACTAGGAATGTGGTTTATCATATTGGATGCAGACTTTCCATGACGTTTGTTGTGTGTCGGAAAGTAATCATGAACCAGTGATAAGCAGTGTTATATATTTAACAAAAGTCTGTGTAAGGAGTTTGTAAAATACAATTTCGATTAAATATAAAGAAAGAAGAAAAGAAGCATATACCGACCTGGATTTTGTTTAAATGACAGGGTTTTTGGTAAAACCTCCAAACTCTTTTCAGTTATTTCAAATACATGTATCAGTTTTAGATTTTTCAACTTAAACTGTTGAAGCAGATCATTAAAATTACTTTGAGAACTTTTCTCAACTCACATAAGGGTTATATGTTTTGAGGGATTCTTGGTAGAGTATTTGAATTTAATTTTAAGGCCTTTAGGCAATTTGGCTCAGGGCGGAGGAATGATGATGGGATGATTGGTGAACTGAAGAAATTGCGAGGAAACGGGACAATCCCGAGAAACCCCACGCATGGTGTTTTTCTATACTCCATATGGCATGAGCAAAGATAGAATTGACGTCCCCAAGAGCCAGAGGTGAGCGCTTTACCATTGAGTCAACGTGACACACTATTGGTAGAGTAGTATACAGTTCAATCCATAGCATGTCTGCTGGTATATACGTATAGGTGTACTACTTCTTAGAAGAAATTCATCTTATTTATCACGTAAGAACTTTCCGATGTAACACGTTCCACGTAACGTGACATCTTGCATGTTGTTGATATGATTTATACTAAAATCACTAGTTCTTGGAGATTATTCGAGACCGTGACAGCTCCTTCGGCTTAATATGTAGAGAAGGTCTAAATATGGGCTATGGTCCAAATAGGGGCTAGTATGCATTTTAGCCTTGTATATGCTTGTGTAGTATGACTGACTGGTAACAAATGTGTGAAACAGTTTCTCAAGGACGAAGGTGCGTGCGGAATTCAGTTAGCGACAAAGAGTTGGATGTGCTTGATTTATTTGTATGTTGCGTATGTTTTCAACAGTGGAAAAGTTTTATAAGGTATTTGTATTTCAGGTTTTAAACACAATAAAACCAAGTATGAAATGTTTTGTAAGGTAAGTTATATTACTCAGGGACAGCACTCGTGATCAGTAAAAAACAAAGAATAAATCTACGTGTTCATTCTACGAGTTTCCTTCTCTTAGAACTTAGTACCTGGAATTTCAAACCTAGCCTTTTCATATTTCAGCAGTTCCTGTCATAAAGAAAAAAGTCAGCAATCGAGGTAGAAAACTAGGAAGTGCTACCGTTATAATGGTACAAAGAATAATGTATATACCGTCATACAAAGAAACAATTATTAGTTCCTTGGAAAAGCCGGAATCTGGTAAATGCAAGAAGACATCTTTTAATATAGTTCAGCAAAGAGATGAAAAAGAAAGAAAAGAAAAAAAAAAAAACACCTGAACGGAAAATAAAACAAGGAGCTTTAGAATTCACAAGACAAGGTTCAGGTTCAGAAAAATCCAAGATGGTGTTTCTGATCTAGATCCTTGTGATGATGAAGATCGTTACTTACGTATGCCACCTGGACAAGAAGAGCCAGTTGATGAAGATGCGAATTGTATATTCTATGACAGGATATTCTCTGAAGACACACAGGAAGGGCTATGGGTTAAGTGTATCATGTGTTCGTTGTGGGCACATGACGAATGCGCTGGTGCAGAACAGGACGACTGTCTCTGACTTTTGTAAATATAAATTTATCATCTCTATATCACCCTTGAACATTATTTTATGCCGTCAAGTGTTTTTCTTAATTATTTAAGGCAACTTCAAAGTGGAGTCCATATTTAGACCTCAAGACTCAAGATTATGACGTTTCTGTAAAATATGTGTTTAATATCATAGTCACGAGCTTTAGAGCTATATTTGCAATTACATTATAAAGTAAACATATCTTAAGCCATATTTGCAGTAGTTGTTTAGTACATTACTTGGAATATTTGGGAGATATTCGAAAAATAAAAGTGGTAGCCTGTATTCTCCTCTAATTATAAGAACTATTTGTCTGTGCATTTTTGCTGTCCGTATCAGTTAGGCGTTGACTTGTGATGATTATTGTCTGACATCTTCTTTCGTCTATGAATAGCAAGTCCAAGTGATTGTACGGAATTGTTACGACTCTGTACCAATACAGTAAGACATGCTCAGACACCAGGACAGTTTTTCGAGTGTACTTATAATATAATGAATGATTTGTATAATAGATCAGTTTGTACTTTTAGTAATTGTCGATTCCAGAAGCCAATGGATACAAACCCAAATCTCTAGCATCCATTAATATATCGCAATCACATTAACAGGTACAGTAGAAGACAAAAGTATAGGTCGTCCACTACAATCGCACCAATATGCCGAAACAGATTTCCATTAATAAGAACTTAAGTTCATTTCCAGAGAAGACCTCCACGATGGCTTTTGAATACAGTTAGATATAATAACCATCAATACCAATATGATCTTTAAGTTTCAGTTCCGCATACGCACAAAAACACATTGAGGCAGAATTCCATTTACGTCCATGTAACTATTTCCCAAAACAATAATAATTCCTACTAGTATATGTTGGTAATAAATACATCTGTATCTCCCAAATTCCATTGAATTTCAATATTAGCAAAGCAGGACAGTTTAACATAAAACAGACATTAACCATAAAGCGCAGCAACAACAATCACCATATTTATAAAAAGATCTAGAAGGTATATTTTTGAAATTGTTTTTGATCTTTTTCTTCTTTTGAATCCTTTTTAAAACGTATCAGCTTAACCAAAGCTTGACAACCACTTTTGTTCATATTTATATATTGTTGTTCCATTGTATTATTCAAGGTATACTGAGAGAAAAATTGACTGCATTTAGAAGGAAAAACGTAGATTCCGGTTACAGACGGCTTTCCTGGCGCTTCACATGCCACGGCAGGAGGACTGCATTCTGTATTGGCCTCAAGATTTTCTGTACTGTGTTGGAAGGAACAGAACCAAGGTAGCAAGGATAGCGCAGACGTATCTGTACGTATGTTTGGTACAGAACTGACAGGATGGGGTTCTAGATTCACATGATGGTGGTCTAGATTTTCTAGGTCTTATATTTGATTTCCATGGTCGGTGATCTAGAATTTCTTGGCTATACTCTTGGTTTTCTTGACAGTAATCTAGATTTTATAGGCTTAAACTTTGATTTCTCTAGCTGTTGTCTAGATTTTCTGTGCCATGCTCCTTGTTCCCTTGATGGGGGTCTAGATTTTCTAGACTGTACCTTTGATTTTTTAAGCAGTGGTCTAGAATTTCTTGTCAGTACTCCTGGTTTTCTTGACTGTGGTCTAGATTTTCTGCACTGCACCTTGGACATTTTGAACGATATTCTAAAATTTGTAGCGGTTGTTTCGTATTTTCTGGATATTGCTGTAGATTTCCTAGACCAGGCCTTCGACTTCTATAAACCCTTTTCTATGCACTTGATTGCCTGTACGGTGATCTAGATTATTTTGACTATGCTACACATCGTGGTCTAGAATTTCTAGGTTGCGCTCCGGATTGTCTGTGTGGTGATCTTGAAAATCCACCCCAAATTTTCCTTAACTAATTCCACACCATATTGAATTACATAGCACATGCCACAGATCGTTGTAAAAATAAATAGGAAAAGTTTTGCAGAATCCAAATGTATACAAAATAAACAAACAAACTTACCTTCAAATGTCTTAATTAGACAACCAAATCCAAACCTATTTAAAATCTGAGAGAGGCACATTCTGCTTAGTTCACTTCTTCACTTCAGTGCACAAAATATTTGCCGACAGACCTCCGCCAATAGACTCCTATTTTCACTTTATTTACTCGGTGGTCAGTATCACAAACCGTTATTTTGCTTGTAATACACGGTAATTGATTCTCAGCCACTACGCGCCATCACCAACCAGTCTACAGTTAAGGCCGCTTTAGACGACAACATTTATGCTACGATGAATCTTACGATTAGCAGTAGTGCCAGAGGGGAGTGTGAAAGCAATAATGCTGCAATAGGGCAAGATGCTATGGTATAAATCTATAACTTTTTTTCTTTTTACCCTGGCACACTGCTTTCGCTAAGATTTATCGTACGAGAAATTTTACTACGCAGAAGGAAAATCCGTTTACGTAGTTTGTAGTCTGTGGGATCGTACAGATCGTAAGGATCGTACACAGGAGTGGGACTGTGTAGTATTCGTACAAAACTATTTGAAATTGCATTAAAGGGATTTTCTGTATCCTGCAAGTGCTAACGAGGGGTAGACATGAATTTCCGTCTATTAGCGGCTGTACAGATTGGTCATGGCTGAGCAACAAACCTGTACGTAACCTGGTATAGAAAATCTTGTGTGTGATGCAGAATCTTGCTAAATTTCGCCTCTCCGGATTATCTAGACTAAAATTAAGCAATTTTTCTCTCAGGGTACGATCCGACATTTGCCTAGTGTGGTTGAGGGAACCAGGGAAAACCTCAGTCAGGATGCTCGGCACCAAAACTCGTTGCCGACCTGGTAGCCGTGTGGGTTAGGGCGCCAAGCCAGCGAATCAAATGTCCCGGGTTCGAACCCCGGCTGGGGCATGGATGCTTGTGATAGCATTGAAAATTCAGTAATATTACTTGGTGCAATGACGAAAGTATCAATTTCGGTCTAAAAATTTGAGAAACCCTGCACTAAGAAACACGGTGTAAATAGTCAGCTATCAACCATTAACCAATGTCATACGTTGCACTATTTTTGAATGACCTACTTGTAGGAAGCTGATTTTGAAATCCTAATCATATTTTGCCAGTTATCACTTAACATTTGCCTATACATATAGGGAACTGACGTACAATTGAATAAAATATGATCAAATGGATTTACAAAAATCAATGCTTGTAAGAAGTGTTTTACATTAGCATGGAGGTAGGCTCGTTTAAGTTTAGGGGGCTCAGACGACTGCCTACTGGGTCCATGCTTTAGGACGGCCCTGACCCTGTGCCAACTGTTTACATAGGTAACTGAGTCACTTTTGGTGGGACCCCTGAAGCATTGACGGGCCCTGGGCTACAGCCCATTTAGCCCATACGTTAATCCGACCCTGTGTAGTAGGACGATTAGGAAGCTTACGAAACCTTCTCAATTGTAAGCAGGAATTCTTCCAGAACCCTCTATGAGAAGGATGTAGTCCCCCAAATTATCGAAGACCCCAACCTCAAATTTTAAAAAAATCTATAGATACCCTGAAAACTATTTAATCCCAGTGAAACCCTCAAGTTTGGCTTTATATTCCCAAATTTGAAATTATGACAGAATCATTGATCGTAAGTAGGATTAAATTTCCGAATCAGAAACCAATCGCATATTGCGTATAGTATGATTCATAAAGAACTGGATGGGAGAGTCAGTATAATATTGACAAGCCTTAATTAAAAATATATTTACTGAGCAATATTTTCAACTTGCGCGAGTGCAACAGTTTTTGTCTCTTATTTGTATTAACTTATTTTGCACATGAACACTTTGTATAGCATTTTGGCATGATATTCTGTTGATGGGAAGAACCATTATCGAGAGAAAATGTCACTTCGATCACCCGAAATGTATCCACGTAACCTGCAATCTTTGGGTACACTTTTAGCGAATTCCACTATTGCTTGCCGTTTAAAGATTTCTTGCAAAACCCATGTTGCACATTCTCACCTTATATTACGATGTGGTAGTGCGTTCTTCTGCATGAAATCCGTTACTTTTTTCCCTGCACGATCATTACGAAAGCAATAAATTGATCCAGAGAGAAAGCAAGAGGAGGAGGAAAAGAAAGCTACGAAAAAATAAAATAAAATGACTAGAAGAAGTGAAAGAAAAAAAAACTATAGGGTAAAGCTCGTTATTTTGACCCCTTGGTTAGTATGGAACACTTTCTTTTTTCTCCAGCGCCCGTTTCAGTCGTGTTCAAGCCTGATTCATGTGATGACTTTCATAGAGTGCGCCTCTGGTATATATTCTCTAACTCTCTCTCTTCTCTAAGGGCGTTTGCTCAGCTCTATTTCCCACTTTTCACCCCCTCACAACCTGCATAACACCCCCTCTCTTCGCACACACACCACCCACCCACCCTATTTCTCCGTTCTTGCACCACTCCTCCCACCACAATTTCTCCTAGAGATGTTCGATCGCTCTTCTTGGCTCATTCCCACGAACGCCATATCTTCTCACTCGCGTCGCGATAAATAAGAAAGCGAGGCGCCGTTGTGACAGCCCAATCTCTAGTCCTGGATTCAGCATTTGCTCCACCGCACACCCTCTGAGCAAAAATGGGCTCTTGCAGTGGAAGAAGAGAAAAAAGCACTAACGTTAAAAAGGAACACTCAAGTCTTCAAAAAATTTTGGAAGTAATTCGTCCTGTATATGCATGAATGCGAGGAACCCTCCCTTAAATGCATGCATATCTCCAAACTTAACATTCTCACATACTTGCATACGCGTTTGTACGCATAAGTGCACAGGTACGTACGCACGAAAAACACACAGACTAATATATTTAGCATGCAGTCACCAAAAATTTTATTTTCTTCTGCATTCTGGACACGTAATTTTTACTTTTACCACTCATTTGCTCCCTCTTCACACCTATGTACCCTATACAGTTATATAGAGGACGAAAGCTTTATGCAAGAAATGCTAGTTCCCAGAACAGGTTTCCAGTACTGGGTCAACTTGAGATAATAGGGGCCATACCGCCCCCCCCCTTCCCCCCAAAAAGTTGGATTTAACCCTGAGAAAAGTTATTAAATACGGATTTAGTATTCTGAAGTAATCTCCAGTAAAATGAAAGCATGTTTGGCCCCAGTGGGTAGTTGAAATACAGCAGTGTTTCATTCCAAGTTTGAACACAGATTTGTAACAGAGAAACATTCGTCCTAACCCAAAAACATTTGACAATTTTAATTGTTCAGTCGTGGCTTAAATGCTGTTACAAACGATTGCTAGTCTACAATACCCAAGAGCGACGAAAAAAAAAAAACGAAACGAGTCATTAAGAGCGTCGAGAAATAATTCAAGACATTTATCACCACCTCTCATGAACCAAACAAACAAGATTGGTGCTCAGACTGCTGTCAGTTGATCAGTGTGCCTTCACAATCTACGTACAGGGAATTTAAAAATATTACGAAACCTTAACCAAAATGCAATCGCAGTGATCGTATCCCCAGCCACTCTCCGGATTGGACAAATTTCCATTTTACACAAATACGAACAAACTATTATTAACTTACTAATAAGACCAGTTGGAAATGTTCTAGTACCTTGTTTGCTCTTATGCCATTAGGTAGGGAGGGATTCAAGGCAACTCTTTTATTTTTGGAAAGAACTAAGCTGAATGAGGTGATCGTCCATTCTTTGTAATGGGATTTTTAGCCAGTAACTGTTGAAATATTAATGCATCATAAGCAGTGACATGGTCATCTGTCGAGATTCGAGGCAACATCTCTTTACAGGATTTTTTCTAATTCACAAATCCTCCTTTATAAACTGTCGTTCTGTTTTCCTCTTCCTACAATTCTTCTGCTCTTAATTTCTCACCTAAACATTGATCTTGACGCACGAACATTCGTACCCTGCCCACATTTGTATGCCATTCTCGTTTAGGGTAATCTTGTACATTTACTCATTGTTCCTTGAACCTCTAATGCCGTTCAAAAACACTCGATATCTTCATAGCATATTCATCATAAGTCACTATTAAATGGCCTAAAATTTCACTAGCACTTTCGCCAAACTATTGACGAAACTTGATGTTTGTCCGCTTTTCCAAAATCTTGTCACTCACTTTTACGTCAACAGTATAACATAGATGTGTAAAACTTGCGCTACTGCTCGGGATTTCATCAGGCAAATACAAGGACTAAGTAAGACCCTGGTCGCTACCTTCCTCATTCTGTCCTCTACCCTAAACCAGCCTTAGCGAAAGATGCCTAAAATAAATTCGAATTAAACTGTTGCTCGGGAACAGATAACTCATTTGGTCTCTGGCTCATGTAAACGCAAGTTGGAACATGTACAACTCCAAACATGCTTAAGTATATGAGTTTACCTTATTCAACACCCCGGCGACATGTTACTTCCATTCCGGAAATTAGATGGTCACACCTTGGTACTGTATCACGTATTTCTCAAGACGAAACACTAACAAAAGAAATGAAAGAAGTAAACACTTATAATAAAAAGTCAAATTGTAAATTGAAACTATCTACGTGTCTATTGACGTCTCTCATTTCAAAACTTTCGAATCGTGACTTTGTAGATTTTTTTAACTCTGTTTTTAAATCATCTTAGGCCGACCTCATCATTTGATCTGAAGTCTGTCCCTCCTAAACAATTCTGTAATGTGCCAAACAGGTTGTAGTCACATGGAGACATATCAGGGCTGTACGGAGGAGGGTGTGGTGCAACGTCTTGTTCTATTTCCGTCAATGTTTCGAAGATCACCGTTGTCTTGGAGAAGGCATACAACCCTGTTAACAAGTTCTTGTCTCTTCTTTCTCAGTGAGTTCAGTTCTTAGGGAACTTGATGAGGAATTGTTGTATTTGGTTACATTGATGAGTTGACGACATACCGTTAATGTCCTAAAATACCGTATAGTCTCTCTCTACCTTCGTGACTGATGCGGAAACGGATCATTTTGTCTCCATGCTTGCACGTTTGCTTTCCGGTGTCCATATCTTGCCCATTGTTAGTGCATACCACCTTCTCTCTGACGTCCTCGTAACAACATCTGGTGTTTTTTTCTGCTCATCAGTTAGAAGTTTAGGGCATCTATCTGTTACATACCTTGTTGAAGTGCAGCTTATCGTGGATGATGATTTGCAGACTGCCTGCGCTAACACAGAACTGCGATCACTTACAGTAATTCGACCTGACCCTTATATTCCTAAAAAACATAAATTGTACAGTACAAGCTTATTTACGCGAGCGTTGTTGCCGACTTTGTCTTATGCGGTTCGTTGTCGACTCTTCGTCTGCCTTCCTTGCACACTTTACACCACTGAAACACGGATGAACGGGACAGACACGACTCACCAAACTGTGCTTGAAGCAAGTCTCTGGTGAATTTCTTTGTCACGCACCCACCTCTCTTCCAGAGAAACTTGATAATTATTCTGTGTTGTACAGTGCTCGAAGTGGGTTAGAAAAGGTGAGGGAACGCTTGGGGAAATGGGCTAGAAAAGTAAGGGTACGCTTGCACCTAGTATGGGGATTGTCTATTAAAAGTAAAGGCAATGAGATCCCATTAATTAAAAGGTAAGGGCACGGCGTGCCCCCACCCACTTCCAGCACTGATGTTGCACAGAAACCGAAGCATATTTACTCACCATTGCGGGAGTTGTCATTACAACAAAAAATCAACGAAACAAGTGACGTTCTGGTAGCATGAGATACCAGTGTTTCCAAACGCACAATAATAATAGGCACATTTTTAAAAAATAAATTGAATAGTCTAGGTCAAATTTGAATGCTCGTAGTAACATTCCCATTAATATTTTGTTTTGAAACATTTTATTTGGGTTCACACAACCTATTCTTCGAAGAAAATTTACAATATCAACCAGGACTAAAGAACGTGGTGGTTTGACCAATTTTCACTGTAACAGTACACTAAGATTCATAGAAAATGATCGTTGCGTTTTTCCAAGTTCGAAGTTTGACACAATTTGCCTAACCGTACTGATATACTTTGCAGTTACAACATATAGAACGTTGACTTTAAATTTCTATTGAATATTGAAACACTTTGTACCCAGAAGAGGCATTCAGTCCTTGTAATCTTAACTGACAGCAAAGGGATTTTGCCTTGTCTTCATACACTGAATGATCAATGAATTACGACCAGCTATATGAAAAGGGAATGGTGGATCACACCAACGACATCTTGAGGAAACAATACCACGTCTGGTAGTGTCGCTACTAATGATACCAGAAAGAGGATTTATAAGATATCAGGGATGTAGCCAGGATTTTGTTAAGGGAGAGGCACAAATAAACTCTTTCTCTCTGTTTCATACACATATGACCCTTCTTAACCGAGTAGTTAACACGTTTATTGCACTTGGTACGCATGGTTCCGAGTTTGATTCTCGTTCAAGATTCAACATTTTCGGTGCTGAGGCAATTTAAGAGCTACTTACAAAAATAATTAACGAATTCCAGTCCAGAATGCTAGAAAATTCCGACTAAGTAACTACTGTTAATTTAATAATAATTATCTGTATTGGATTTTACGTTCAGTAAGAACTCGTTTTTATTCATACAAAAGATATTCTCCGAAGGAACAGTTGTTACAGAATAACCTGAATAGACAATTCTAATAGCCTGCTGCATGATGCTTCTGGTTTTAAAACATGTTGTGATGAACTAACGAAAGTATTGAAGAATATTTAATATTTGTACATACCTGACCAATATTTTTACATTAAAAATTCTTGTTTTTATTTTTGTATCAGTGAAAGGTGATTTCTGATTATTTACTTTGCAAAAGAACGGAAAGATCAAAGATGTTCGCAAGGTGATTAAAATTTTTGTTGTCTTTGAAGACTAAGATAGTAATTGAATGCCTGCCCTATAGACCAGGAGTCCTCAAGCCCTCAGATACCAAAATAGAATGAAAGTTGTCTGATAAAATTCTGTGATCAGACACTAAAGCTACCCGTAAACGTTAACGAATAATGCAAATATTAACTATTCTCCTTGACATCCAGACCAGGTGCTCCCTTGTCGTAGACTAACTTTTGTGAACTCATTGAATAATCACCTACATATGGGAGCAAAGTTGCAATCAAATCCGTAGCAACTAACTGATATAAGTCAACAATCATAATTATAGTAATATGATAACCTTTATTTGTAATTTGCTCTTTAACTTTGATTTTGTGACCACTTTTACAGCGCAATTTTCAGCCGATGTTTGTCTCTGACGAGCAGACTGAGAACATATTTTACGTTGATTTCAATGTCAATGTTCACTGTCAAGTATGTCAAACCATTTAATTTGTCCTCTGTCATACACGAGCAAAGCTATGATTTAATTATCCTCAAACTTGAGAAGTAATGGTCATGTGTATTTTCTGAGCAATGAACCAAGTCATCAACAGCTGCACGAGGACATTCATTTGCAGGCACATTTTTCCACAATTCGAGTTCTGCTTTCACCATATTTTCTTCTGCCACATCATCATTATAGGAAGTAGCTTTTCGCCACATACGGAGTAGCTTTTCGATTGGGAGAGCAAAGTCAAAATAGCTTTCTTATTTACATATTTAATATATAAAATTGTCTTGCTCGCAAATAGTTTGTGGGCAAAGCCCCCTTGTTCCAATATCCCGGCACACAATATAGCTGTGAAGAAGGAGCCTACTACTAGAATTGAATACCAGCCATTATACTATGACTTCCATTTCGGGACGAAAGACAAGAATATAGGACAATTTCGTACTGCCCACAGCTCACTGTAAAGAAAAAAATAATTATTATTTTTAAGTTGATAAATAAAGAGGGTAGAAAGTTATGTATACTTTATTAATAATCAACATAATTATGTAAAATTTCTGTACATGCTAATGTATGATTGTTTCGAAAAATTAATGAATCGCTCGAAAAAATGCTATGTGTCCGGCAAATAAAAAATAGTCCGAGTCGTAAGGGGGGCACGTGCCCGGGTGCCCCACCCCGGCTGCGCCACTGTAAGGTATTGCTGTCTATTCAAATGTAAAAGTGATTGTCCTTTAGATCCAGCGTTGTCAATTCGTAGGAAAGCAAGTGACGACAGGGAATGGAGAACAAAGGGATGGGAGACGAAATGTTGCAAACGTGCATGGATTCATGTGTCTGATTCGCTGCGAATGAATAAATCACCTTCCTATTTGAGTTTTAGCATAGATGCGGGATGGCCATAATATACGTGAACATGTGGGTTGTGTAGAACAACACTGTATGTTCTAAATCTGCACGTATCATTCCTCAACGAAATATGCAGAAACCAATGTAGGGCCTAATAGTGAATCTATTCATAATCGGACCAATGAACTTGGATCATACACTGACAAAGTACACGTGGGACATCTTTCTAACTCGGAAGGTGAAAATTGAGTTTAAAAGGATGAACATTTGAGTAAAATAATATGACAGTTAACGTACAAAGTATTCCAAAAAGTGGACATTAATTGGCCCAGTTTTCAAACCTGGTATCAACCGCAGTAACGCAGGTGAGTACAGATGTGTTTGAAGTCCAATTACCCGACCATGGAGTAACCGGAAGAGTACGTGTAAAATTCTGCATCAATTTGTACGAAACTTTCACAGAAAACTTCGATATGCTGCACAAAACCTATGGTGAGTAATGTTTGAGCCGAATACAATGTTACAAATGTTACAGACGTTTCAAATAGAATCGAACCTCCACCGAGAACGACGCAAAATCTGGACAGTCTTCCACACTCACCGACATCAATCGCGTAGAAAGGGTGCATGAAGCCATCCGTGCAAACCGTCGTCTCACTGTACGTGAAGTTGCTGCTGATCTGTACATCAATACAGGCTCGTGTCACAGGATGTTAACGAAGACACTGCAGATCCACTTGTTACTTCTAAGTTTATGCAACGTCTGTTAACATCCGAACAAAAAGAAGACCGTGCCAGAGCATGTGTAGAGTTATCACGTCGAGGGAATGCTGACCCAAATTTCCTAAAGCTGGTGATCATTGATCAAACGTGGGTGTATGGGTACAATATGGAACTGAAGGTTCAACCATCTGAATGTATCGAACAATCTTCTCCACGGCTCAAAAAGGCACGAGTGAGTATTGTGCAGTTCCGAGTTCTGTAGACCTCTGAGAGGGGTCTTTGCTAGCATACGGGGTGAAGTGGGAAGTGCACAAGCAATCAGAGAGAACTTGCGCTTTCACTACCTACCTTGCATTTGGCTATTAAAAGTATCTTCTTACCCATGATCACGCTACGACTCCTCCCTCGCGGCTACAGAACTCAGAAATAGACTATACATCCCATCTTAAAGTGATGTTAATAGTTTTCTTTGGGTGTCAGAGAGATCGTCCATTAGAAGTTTGTGTCATGTGGTTTCTCACGGAATCCAGCATTCTACTTTAACGTCATACACCGATTACGAGAAAAGGTGCATTGATGTGGCAGAACAAGTTCTGATTGGTTCCTCACAGCAATTCACGTTCACTTTCCTCCTTACTCGTTGTCCAGGAGCTTTTGTCGAACCACCAGACACTTGTCCCACAACCAGCCTACTCCCCTGGTTTGGCACCAGCCGACATCTTCCTTTTCTCTAAGTTGAAATCAACCCTCAAAGTTCGCAGCTTCCACACCATAGAGACGATCCAGGAGAAGTCATTACGGGACCTCCAGGTCATTTCAAAACTGGAGTTCCAGCAGGCATTCCAGAACTTTAAGAAACTCTGGGAGAGGTGTGTGTACAGTGGAGGGGAGTACGTTGAAAGAGACAGGTCCGGATAAGTAGTGAGAATTACCATCTTCTCATTTTTTTAAACGTTCGGTTTCCCTTTGAACAGATTTTGTATTATCCTATATCTTGTCTTGTAGAGCATACCAATATGTGGTAGTCTTAACCTTTAATGCAAATCCTTTTAATATTCAAGTATGTACTCTCACTCTGTGCACTTCGTTCCATAGACTAATCATGTATGTATAAAGTAATACTCTTTTCCCCTCACGTTTGTCAAAATGTCTCACAAATGAAATAATTACACATGGAATAATTACACATTACTTGAAGATGGAAAGGAGTACATAAGAATCGCCCGAACCTTAAGCAACTAAAATTAGAAAAACGTAGGGTGTCAGGAGAAAACGGAATGACCATTTCTAGCGATTTTGTGCTCTATAGCTCATTCTATTGAGGAAAATTGGAACTACAAAACTCTCAAAGAACGAAGGATTAAAACTCATAAATGACCACAGAAAACAATGTTACATATTTGGTGAGCCATTAAAGCGATTAAGAAATTAAAACTTAATTTTCTCAATAAACCTGTTTTGTGACATTCCTTGTTTTCTCCTGACACACTTCATATGTGATTAGATATGAGTCATATGACCTATAAGGAAATATACATATATCGCTTTAAATTGTTCTGAATGTTGCAGGATAAACTGTTATACCATGTTAACTGCTGTATTACTCATTAAAGAACTCGATTGAACGGATAAAACCAAGAAAATATTACAGTTAGAAGGTTCAATTACGTCTGTACTTGTTATCAATATCATGTCTTTCAAAGTTGGATATTAGTGGATTCGATGTTACATTTGTCATCATTGGTGACATTCTACTTGCGAGATTTCGATCTGAAGCTTATGTATAGGGATGGTGGCTTTTGAATCAATGTATGTTTGATTTTTCGTATTATATTTCACGTTGCCTCTTTCTCTATGTTTTTGAGTTTCTTAATGTTGGGAGTTCCTTAACATTATACAGAAATTAGAATTTAGGTATAGGACTATAGAAAACTATCACTCATATAAAATTAGTAAGAAATAGTTTTATGTCGCTTTATACATTAAAATAAATTGGAACTAAAACGGTCAATTATTTCCTGTCATCTGTCTTCCACTAAGATTAAGGTAGGCGAAGTTAGGTTAGTGACTTGATCTCTCTGCCACTAAATCGAGAAAGTTAAGTTAGGTAAAATGAGATTAGGTTACCTAACCTAACATTCTCGATCAAAATAGCGCGGGAATAAAACAGGGAAAATCAAAATGATCTTAAATATAGACATGGGAATTACACAGAAAACAATGAGATTAAAACATGCTCTTATTTTTTGAAAATAATTTATAGTGTTATTACGTTCCGTACATATTTTTCGAGAGAACTTGTGATTTCGGCGAGGTGTGAAGTATAGCAGAGTTTCTATTCGTTTATTTTGTACCTACAAAATATATGTTACTCGTACCTTCATCTGGTGAAAGTGACACTTTCTGAATTGTAAATCTCCGTGGTTCATATTGCAGCCATCGTTGCTTCACCTGAAAATATATAAATAGGATATTCTTATTAAAATTTAATGTTCTTTGCACCTATTCTAAAAGCTAAACAAAATTTTCAGAATACTGTAACTTATGAAAGGTTATGGGGTCGTAAAACAGCCTTTAATTGGGTGATAAGTTGTCAGCTCACCGGTTTTCAGCGCTGTGTTTTATACTGTACCTATACGTGATGCTGGCGTACAACAGAAATTCCATCGTGCTTCTAGCGTACAAGCAAGAGTGTCCAAAACAAGAATATGGTATTTTTTGCATCAAGAGGTGAAGCCAGGAATTCCGCCAGAATTTTCAATTTAGGGTGGGAGATTAAAGTCAAAATAGGGAGGATGTAAGTGGAGTTTTTCACGGTTTCTATCGATTTTAAACTGTAAAAACTTTTATGTTGGGAGTGCTCTCGATGGTTTGGAGGGGGTGACACCCCCACAGGGACGGATCTGGCGAAAGTACTGGGTGAAGCAAAAATTGAGGAGAAATAACTTGGAGAAAAATCAGGGACTGAATTTAAAAGGCAGATAAATAATTTATTCTTTGGTTGCCTAAATTAAGAAACATCCACTTAAGGCTGTAGATCACCCCCGCCATCTTGTTACGCACTTTTCATTGATTAACATGGGAATTGTTTTACTCGTCTTATACTTTTCAGGAGTGTAGTTTTAACTTCTGTTTTCGCCCAGTTTATCGTCATGTTCTCTTTTACTCATGCTACTTTATAGAAATGCAATATTTTACACAGGAATAGTATAATTTCCCGTTAACATATTGTGATTTATATAGCAAACTATTAATAATACATTATACTTATATATTTGGAGAAACTTCACAAACCAAAACTATACAAGAGTCAAAATAACCACCAAGACAAATTTTGTGAAAGCAGAACTTAAATATTCTACATCCGAGAGGCATAAAATGAGTAAAACAATTCCCGTGTAAATCAATGGAAGGTGCGTACCAAGATGGCGGGGGTGATCTACAGCGTTAAACATGTACATAAGAAAGTACGACGTATTAGGTAAAAAATGGTGACATAGTGTCTTAAGTACAACATGGCGTATTAAAAGAAATGCCTAAGCACATTTATCAGCAAATAACCACTTATTTTCTTACAAATCAGTCAAAGCTATTTTAAATTTTGGAAGTTAAACACAATATTTTAATTACGATAACTTTAGATAATATTTTTCTTCAGATAACACAAGAGTATGTAGATCTTTCATTTTCAAAAAACATTTGCTGTTTTTCATGAAGATCTCTAAAGACAACGTGCAGAGAAGGAGACTTATCAGCAGCAGTTTTGCTGTAGAAATTGCGATCATTTTATTCCATTCTTTGTTCTGTTTGCTTAATTAATTACTGTAGTTATTGAAAAACTGAAAATTTAAAAACACAAACTAAGAATATTAGTGAAAAACATGAGATGAAACGACATTATCCTATCTATATAAACTTGATTGAAAACTAATCGATCCCAGAGGCCGACCATCCTGACTGAGGTTTTTCCAGTATTTTCCTCCAAGCAAATATCGGTATGGTACCTACAAAATAGTCCCTGCGGTCTACCTTTCACAATCCTCTCCCCGACCCTATTCCGTCCTAAGATCTTAAAATAAATTTCAAATTCAAAATTGATTGAAATCTAAATACGAAGCTACCCTAGAAGCACAGGATATCGGTCAGTATAGGCCAACCTTGATCGACATTGGCCGTTATTGGCTCAGTATTGGACCGATATTGGCTCAGTATTGGGCCGTTATTGACTCAGTATTGGGTTGTTATTGACTTAGTATTGGGCCGTTATTCACTCAGTACTAAGCCGATATTGGCTCAGTATTGAACCATGTTTGGCTCAGTATTGGGCAGATATTGACTCAGTATTGGGCTGTTATTGGCTCAATATTGAGCCGATATTGACTCAGTATTGGGCTGTTATTGACTCAGTATTGGGCTGTTATTGGCTCAGTATTGGGCTGTTATTAACTCAGTATTGGGCCGTTATTCACTCAGTATTGAGCCGATATTGGCTCAGTATTGGGCCGATATTGGCCCGGTATTCTGTAATGCTAGGGTGGAATACAGGACAAGCGTCGTTATGAGATGATAGAAAGGTATACTTTCTCTTTGACCATCTCTTGAACATTGTGTGCGCTAGGCGCACGATAATGGTCTGTACGCGAGGAGCACAACATTATTAGATTCAATTCGCAGCACATTCTCTGACGTCATTTAAATCAAACTGCTTAAACAGCTACTTGTTCTTAATTTATTTGACCATGCACGGAGATCTTGACACCTCACATTCAATTTCTACACACAAATAACACTAAACTTTGTACCGAGTGTCCGTAGCTTAGTTGGTAGAGTATCGGTTTAGCAATCGGAAGATCCTGGGAGCGAGCCGCCCATCCTGACTAAGGTTCTCCAGTGTTTCCCCCTCAGTTACACTAGGCAAATGCCATTTTTTCCTCCCCCTGTCCCGGCCTGAGCCTGAGATGCCTAAAGGCCATAAATGAATTAAATTCAAATAACTCTGTAGACTGCCATAAATGGTAAACCAAACTTATTCTATATTTATTCGAGTCCAATACATTGCCTGTACCCTAGAGTTGGAACCATATACATATAACGGGGGATAGGATATGCACAGACAAACGAATAAACAATATATATATATACATTCACACTCACAAACAAACAAAACATGCACGAATATGCTTCTGTTGCGGTTTTCTAAAGGAAGACAAACTTATTAATTTTGTGTTGTAAGAGAGGCGGTCGGGAAACAGCGAGTAGCTTCACGAACCCACAGTATTTCCTTTGGAAAATGCTAAGATAAATCTTCCTACCTCTCTCTCTTTACACACAGCAAGCAGTTAGTGTCTCCGTCTCCCTCTCCTACCTCTTTCTGTACATTCACCAAATTACAAGAGTAACTAACAAAATCGTTCCTCCCTCTCTGCACCCCTCTCTCTGTAGCCTGAAAACATTCACCCAACCTTTCTCCCTAGTGTGCACACCGAGCTCCAATTAAAACGGCTGTTTAATTAACAGTATAAATTATTTCTTAATGAAAACCTGTGATATATTCACGAGGGAAACACAAGATCATATATCGTTTTGGGAATTAAACTTCTCCTCCTCCCGTGGGAGGATCTAAGTCTCGTACTAAAGGAGAGGAATATGATGTGGTTTTAAGGAAGAGTACTGGTGGCCTGGTTGGTTGGTTAGCAGAAGCAACTTCAAAAACCTTTAAGATATATCGTTACGACCATACCATCATTGTATTATCTTTTTTCTTGTATATATTATAGAAAAAGTACGAAACGATGAATATAAGCTAAAAACGAAGGGGGGCGTTGATGTAGTGGGAAGAATTTGAGGGGTCCATTCCATGTTTTAAGAAGAAAAGCACATACGCGCAAGTTTAGGGGGTTGGAGGAACGACTTCAGGTCTAAAAAGACAATAAGAAATATTGAAGAAGCTTGCAAGAAAGGAAGGATAACGACCTTGGAGGATCTGAGTTGATATCCCGAGGACATATCTTCTCCAAAAAGTGACATCTCACATCCGTCGCGAAAAGACCTGCAAGGACATTAGTGTCTGTGTAAATGCGACGTATATCAATAAAAAGACTAAGCTGATCCAAGGAGAGAGAAAGAGAGAATAAATGTGTTTGAGAGAGAGGTCTTTTCGCATCTTCCCGTCTTGTCTCTGACTCTTTCTCTTCAGAGTTTGAAGACTAAGCAAACGTAGATGCCTTTCTTGTAAGCCAAAAACGACCATTTTGGAAGCGTACAATGGGGGTAAAGGGAGGTGGAACGGTTTTTAGGGATGACAGGGAAACGGAAGGAAAGCTTGGCGAAAGAAGTTGAAGGAGGATGTATATAAAAGAAAGACAACTGAGCAGGAGGAGGTATCTTCTTTTTTTAGTCTTGAAACTTACCAAGTAAGGGAGAGTTGCGCAACTAAACGAGGAAGGGCGGTATGAGGCAAAGAGCTTTTGGCTCGAATATTAAAGTCCATATTTTAAAATACCCTGGATGCAACTTTTCCTTACATACACATCATTGTTTATATATATATATATATATACCAAGAGATGAAGCAAGGGCCCTGGAAGGGTATTAAAGGGGTTGAAGCCTTTCGAAGGGTTTTTTCCTTAGCCAAGAATTTACGGGATTTTCTGAAATGGGTTACTACATGAACGCAAAACTTTCTTGAGGCTTCTGAATATCGTCTTCTTATTTTATTTTTTTACCCTTATTTTTCTTTGGGAGAAGTAGAGGATACCTATCCCTCAGCCTCTTAAACTTAGTCTACACTTTATATTGATGTTTCTGTAGTATATCTGTATATATATATATTTCTTTTTGTATTTCTTTGTGAGCGTGTGTGTGTATTTTAGTTCCCATTTTGAAGCATTTTGGTAAACCTCTCATACTTCTGCCCCTCTTCCTCGGCCTTCCCTCCATCTCTATCTTAATGTGATGCTATTGCCTCTATAAGTATAACCTTAACTCTTCTTCGTTTGTCTTGGTGTAACGGTATCCCTTTATATTCTTCAATATATTGCAGAGGTAATGGGGCCATAATGGAGGTTACGTTTCTCGTTCTTCTTTTTTTTTTTTCGTCGCGGTGCTAGAAGGCGATTACTATAAACGTGATACTGAACACTCCTTATACTCCAATTCACACACACATATGAGCACATACTGCAGACATTTTCCAAGTAAAGCAGGTGTGTAAGAAAGTATGTTGGTATATGTGTATATTTGACTTGATGTGCGAATTTTATTTCGTTCTTTCGGGTATTATCTTCTCTTGTTTTCATGACGTGTTGAGAATGGCGTGCATATGTGTAGAGGGTACATTGTTTGTCATATGGAATGAACACCATGAAATGTTCATGTGTGTAGGTTAGTGTATATCGATATGTTGAAGAGATGTAGAAAGTCTTATTAATTCTGAACTCTTTTTCCTCTTTTAACATTTCCGTTTGGAATGATGATTTCACTACTAAGAATGATGTCGAAAATGCTTTTTCTTGTATTCTCACATAAAAATGATTATGATGTTTTTAAAGAAAAAGATACTTCAAACACTGTATTTCCTCTCTGATGCAGGAAAGACATGAACCCATGTTCTTCCTTCACATGATAAGAGCAGAGCTGAAACGAGTCATCAGGTCGATCGGGTCAAGTTTTGGACCGAGTCACCGAGTCTAGGATTCGTGCCCGGCCTACCCGAAAGGCAATGCAGAGTTTTCAAATATTTCCTTGTGTTTGAATAGTATTTCTTTCAGGATTGACCCAGAGCACGCTAAATAAGACGCTAACAATTTCCAGTTCACAGACCGGGTCAATCAGATCAAGTTTCGAACCGAGTCACCGGGTCACCTTTGTTCGGGTCAGACTGGGTCAGCGAAAGTGACCCGATTTCAGCTCTGGATAACAACTGAACTCGATTCCAACTCAAGTTGACAAAATGCTCCTTAAGGCTCCTTTTCACACTCTTACTCTTCTTTTTCCGAATTTTGAAAATTATGGAAAAACAAAAGACAATATTATAATTTTGGAAAGTTATTTGACGGCCCAGCTTATGACGTCATAATTCGCTGACTGTCAAATATCTCAGCTAAAAATTAATTCTTTAAATCACTTTTAACTTCGTATCACAGAGTTCCATAACCATCATCGCGCCTACTTTTCAGAATTTTAATATTGTATTTCGTTTTTACACAATTTTCAAAAATCAAGAAAGTGTTGTAGGAGCGTTAAGGGTTTAGGCATATTAAAAATTTAATCTGAAATGGTATGATATGGTATGTTTTAATCTGTAATCTGATATGTTTCCATGGTAATCAGAAAGAGTAGAACTTATATTGGCACTTCATGTAAGAACGGCCGAATCACTGTCAGTCAAACTTATAATAATAATAATAATAATAATAATAATAATAGAGAACAATACACTAAAAAAATATAAACAGGAAAACTGTAGTATATAATAGAAACCTGTCATCTGAGTGATCACAAATCTTTTAGTAAAGGTTCATTGATTTTCGTAGAAGTATTCTACCTAAATTTATCAACCAGTATCTTTTCGTGTGGTACTCTGTAAAAGTAACAAACAGGCTGTATTTATACAGCCAATAAGATTTGTCCTGTTCCCAGAGAATTACATTGTTATTATGTAAAGCTTGTTTGGTAATTCTTATTGTTTTTATTTTAATGTTTGAGCAAATCGTTTTATTTTGTTCAAGGGAAAGAAATGTAATATCATACTGGAATCGACGAGGGAATACATTTGAAACTGAAAAGAGAGTTCATTTTTCCGTAGGCCGTGTTATTAGCTAGAAGTTCGAAATCTACTAATTAGTATCGGATACTTCTCGTTATTTGACAATAAATTTACGAGCCCTTTATTGTGAAAGTACCCTCGGTCAACGGATTTCGCTGGTCGTGTCACGGTTTCGATTCCCGGTGATAATGCTCTGAATGGGTCGGATCGGATTGAGACTAACCCTGGCCGACTCGACTGGTCCCAATGAGTCCCACCCTTAGAGTATAGATTAATATAGAGAGAGCATTCATGACGTCACATGATATCAAATTTATAGTTCTGCGGCAGCCATATTCGATGGATATTTTCGCGTAAGAATTAGACTAATGTTAACATTAGTAATTTGGAATAAACTTTTTGATTTGATCTTGAAGCATTCATCATACACAACAAGTGCTGGTCAAAGTTAGTTTCTTGTTCAGTCTATATTATTAGCATTTGCGTGAGACAGTGGCAGCCGGTGCTTGATTTCTTTTGAGTACCCAGAATTTTTCGTTTGGGTGATTGAAAAATCAATTCGATTAGTTTGAGGTGAATACTAACACGATTTTTTGATGTTTTGATAAGTTTGGATCGAAAGATACCATTCCGCTTTGTTTTTGAGATACAGAATTTCCAGCTTCGAGCCCAAAATCACCTTACAATGACAAATGGAATGATTATTTCGCTATAAAGCAAAATCTATGCATTAAAATAAAATTATATTTTGGGTAGTTTATTTGCTAGAGGCCCGTAAAGTTACCACATCATCGTTACAAATGACGTAATGTCTCAATAAATAATCATTGACTTAGAAAATTTCAACCGAAGGTGTACCCAAAGGTTCTAATTTGGACTATGGTTACGATTGATGTGTGCACATACAAGGGCATTTACTACAAACCATCTCATTACGATTGACTTGACCTTGAGCGGTAAACAAGCATACAAAGATGTACTGACCAATCATGAACTTTGAGCAAATACGTTCTTTGATTGCAATTGTCATATACTAAGCCAACACTGGTTACGTCATTTTCTGTCAAAATATTATAATTTATGACAATCCCAAGATAACCGGGTATCTCTAGCCCCGAAGCTATACATACATCTTTTGACAAAATTTTACATAATCAATCTTCACAATTTTACTATGAAAAATTTGTTCCCCAAATATTACCATATATTTTGATTTTTTAAATACTCTGTATAAGGCAGTGTTTGAAGAGCTGCAGTCCAAAGCTATCTAGTTACATCGTATAGTGGATCTCCTAATGACATCCCGTGTGCAGTTTAATGATATAATATTGTAGGTAGTGTCATTTTGTTCCTTACCAAATATGGAAAGTGATGGCGGCCACCTGAGACACGCGACGGAGGATGGGGAGGGAGGAGGGCGGAATATGAGAACTTGAAATAGTCTATCTATAATTACTCGTATGAGTCCAGGGCATGTACCGAAAAATATCACCAACCTAAAAGATAACTACAATAATATATATTTTTTCGCTACTATGCAGAAAGCTGTAGCAATAGTTCACATTACACCGTTCAGAGCCCGACACGTGGCAGCCATTTTGAAAAAAAAGCACCAAAAGTTGATTTTTGCATTGTTGTTATAAACGGTAGCCCGTACAGAAATTTTGCAAGAGTACAAAATGAAAGATCGATTTTTTTCTTTCTGAGTCACTATTATAATTTTCCTCCTAGAACGAACGGTTACAAAGTTATCACAAGTTTTATTGTAAATCTCAACTCTAACAGAAAAAGAAATAAAAAAAGGAGATTGTTTTAATTTCAGGGTAAAATAAAAGACTGGAAACACCCTGGTAAGTCAAAAATGGCTATAGATAGTGAGACCAAATGTCGAATGGCAGCCGAAGAACGGGCTTCATGTCTGCCATCTTGAAAGCCGCCATCTTGGATTTATGTCGAGATTTTTAGATGGAAAAGACATCATGTGACATCATTTTAGGCTAGCTCGTTCCCAGAAGCTCAAATCTGAAGCCGTTTTGTACCTACGTTTATTTGCTTAAGAGATAGACCTGACTTAAAAGTGTATCAAGCTTTCTTTGGCAAATATGACAACTTCATGCAAGCTTAGTGTATTAAGCAAAAAGGTTCAAATGCGTTTGAATCCAATAGTCTAGTTTAGAAGAGTCAAGGTTGAAATAGCATTGACAGAACAAGAAAGAAGACCGAGTGGCCCTGGTTCAGTGGTAGAGCGTTGTCTTAGCATTCGGGAAGTCGTGGGTTCAATCTGAACGGCCGACCATCCTGGATGAAGTTTTAAAAGGGTATTTCTTGTCACACCAGGCAAATGACGGGATAGTACCTTCAACTCAGGCATTTGTCTACCTTCACGCATCCTCTCCTCTCCCCTATTCCGGTCTGGGTCTCAGATGCTTAAAGACCATAAACAGATTTCCAATTCAGAACAAGAAAGAACAAATCTAATGTACTTCTCAGGAAAACGTTAACTTGGGTGGGAATCGAACTGAGGAACATCAGGCTACCTATCCAATACTGTAGTCACCAGACCACGGAACCACTTGTCCTAGTTCACTTTCCAAGCTATTTTTCTACTTAGTTCATCAGATCGAAAGAGATGGCATGAGTAAAATGGTGGTAGTTGGTAGAGATTAGCTTACGGTGAGACGACAGTGAAAGTGCAACGAAATAAAATCCAACTAAATTTAAAGTCTGACAAACTTTACTCGCTTAACTGCTTATTCCAACAAGCTTGCTGCTTGACTTAGGTTAGTTAAAACAGCAACATTGTTTATCAAATAAACAACTTACGTTGTTTTATAACAAGTTTTTTCATGCTTGTTTATTAAGTTCAAACTAATATCAAATTTGATAAGCTCAAAGCAAGTGACTGACAATCTTGTTGCAAGCTGGCTTGCTATCTGGGATAAGATCCGGTTGGCGAAAGGTAATGAACGGTTTGTCATTCTGTTGTGGCAGGCGGGCGCTAACCCTTCATGAAAGGATTGAGATAGTGCTCATGAGTGGTAGTCGCAGTAATAGGGTGATTGCAGCTGAGTTCAACGCGCGTCATTCTCAGAGAGCAGAGAAAGCACACGCAAAAGTATTCAAAATATTGAAGAAATTTGAGAGAAATAGAACAGTGGGCAACACGGGACGTAGTGGACGACTAAGGACCCCAACCGACAAGAACACAGCAAGGACACTTGTGACGACAACCACTGGAAGAACCCTATACACAGTATTTGGCGATCACAGGCAATATCAGCTGCTGTCAGTCGCTGATGCTGTATGAAAACAAGAGCGTGGCCTAACTTAAATAAAAGAAGTAGCGGACTGTGGTCATGAAAGTCAGACGGACGGCTACGAAAGCTATACGTTGACCACTTAAAGGTAATACAGCCGTCTAACAGGCCAGGGCCCTCAAGGGACTGTCTGTCGCGCCGCCCAGTTTAGATTTAGTTTAGTATGAAGACAAGTGGCATCCGTGTAAGCTGCAAATGCAAAAGCACCTAAGTGAGAATTATCCAGACAGGAGGTTACAGGTAGCACAATGGGCTGTACAGCGGTGCAATCAGGATCCAATCCTTTGTGTGAGTTGTTTAGCGGTAAAGTCCTGTTCTATGTCCACGGCGCGGACAATAAAAAGAACCATCATTATTGGTCTGACACCAACCCATCATCAACAGATGACATGAATCAGGTGAATAGCAAGCAAGCGTGGTGTGGTGTGGGATGTGTGGGGCAAACGAATTGTGCGGCCGGTGGTCATCAATGACAACTTGACTGGTGGACGATACCTAGACATACCGCCAATTGAAAACAGTCATCTTGAATTTTTTTAAAGGGAAGAGGGTCATGTGACATCCTTTTAGACTAGTCGTTCCCTTGTGTAGGAGATAGGGACACTCAAAAGTATTTCCCTCCCTACATTATGATTATCATCAATGTGTCGGTCATTTTGCTGTACACCTTACGTAATTTTCTTCAATCTTCATGGACCCTGCGTAACACAAAGAATTTAACAGTGGCTCATCTATTCTGGATCAGTTCCTGCTTGCTGGAGATGGTGTAGGTCGTTGAATTTTTGGCGATACTCGATAAGCGCGCACCGATATTGGAAGTCTAACCAGGCTCACATCTCTGCAGAGTCCCCAGTAGCACACAAACGGTGTAATATAAACTTTTGATACAACTTTCTACATAGAATAACGAAAACTATTTTTTATTGCATTTATTTTAGGTTGGTAATATTTTTTCAGTAGATTCCATGGGCTAATACGAATAATTAAAAGATATTTCGAGTTCTCATATTCGGGTCTCTCTCTCTCTCTTCTTTCCCGTCGCGGGTCTCAGGTGGCCACCATTACTTTTGTGGATCTCTATTTGGCAAGGAACAAAATGACACCTCTCACAATACTGTATCATCAAATTGCACACGGGATGCCAAAATGTGCCGATAAGAAAACCCACTACTACCGTATTTCTATGTAGACTGTACGTAGGTGTGTATGTGCTGGATAACGTGGGATTGCACAAGAAAATCTGTATACCTCAACAGTATTGACAGCGAGCAGAAGTCTGTGACTTTTGCCACTAGACCACAGGTACTGGCAGAGGTTTCACTTATTGGTTTTACAAAATATCAAGGTTGCACTCTGATCACTCTTCTCTGTCAAATGTTACTATAAAAGATTGCTCTGGTATAGTTTACAACAACGTGTAGCGAGTCACGAGCGTGATGTATTATTATGACGTGGTGCACTAGCATCTCAGATTGCGAGTGTGACAATACCATAAGAATAATCAATCTCACATATTAATTTACTTCGCAACAACAAGTTTATTTATGACTTTTTTTTCGTGAAATTTTGCTTGTCTGTCCTGTCTCTTATATATTTACAAACATCCATTCATTTACACCAAATTTTACATAAATACGCATTAGATATTGGTAGTTTGGGACAGATCGTAGATTATTCCGGGTCGTTTAAGTTGTCAATGTTGCCAACTAAGTTTACGAATCCAATTTTTCAAATTGCTTCTATATCGTTGGGCATATCAGCCCTAAACTTGGCATAAACGTTATTCGATACGATAGAAAAATACTGTGAGTGACCCCATACAGTTGGGCGTATCCGCGCCCAAGTTGACATGAACATTATTTGACACCATAGAATAAATACTGTGTAAGTCCCAACTCTACAACGGTCCCAGATATCAGTGTTGCCAATCTATTTTACTAAATACATTTGACTCCACATCAACGAGTGCACATGTAAGTTGGTTACATACATAAAAATGATTTGGTAACGCGGACCCAAAAAATTGGGATTTTTATTATTTGTATCTGTGTCGTGATTCTTCCTGGCTAATCACTACGGTTTAAAAGTAATATCATCCTTTTAGCACTTATTAATACAGACATTGCAAGTTTTGAAACTGTTCAGTCATTGTCCCGGAGGACTCGGTATTTCAAAGATACCTAAAAAAAAAGTTGGGGTTTCTGATTTCATATCCGAATTCAGTTTCTTTCTTCCTTGTTTCATTGAGAATCCTACCAGGATTTTCAATTTGAGGGTGTATAAAGTAAAAAATATTGGGAGTGTGAAACTGGAGTTTTGCAGAATTTCTATCGATTTTTAACCGTAAAATATTTAATTTGGTGGACTGTGCTCGAGAATTTGAGGGTTGACATCCCATACGGGTGTCTCGCAGAATGACTATTTCGGGTGTACATTGAAAATGGGTGTTAGTAGGGTTTTTCATAGCTTCTATCGATTTTTAACCGTAGCAATTTCAAAGTTGGAAGGATGATCGAAAACTTAGGGGGGTAACACCCGCCATTAGGTGGGTCTAGCAGAATCTCTGGAGGAACTTATCTGAAAGCTTGGTTCCTAAAATCAGTTTCGCTCTGAGGTGCTATCATCGCATTGGCAGCGGGACAGAAGAAAATGTAAAACAAACCATAATGAGAGGGACCCTAAAAGTACTAAATAAACACAAAAGTTATAAAATTCTGATTTTCTATTTATTCTTTTATAATCAATTAAAGCTTTATTAATCAACAGTGAAGTGTTTTAGCGTTGTAACAAAAGTCTTATTAATTGCTTTGTTCTTTAAAACCCTGTGTTGTGTAAAGTTCCTTTGGTTGCTTTGTCATTTTCTTAAATAACGTCATTTTCAGTTATAACTTCTTCCAACGAAGCAGGGAAAAATCTTTAAAGTTCAGTAAATAAAAACAAATTCCTTTCTCGATCACTCAACATTCCTTTCCTGGTCTCAAGAAAATAGTATTAAAAAAAGTGAAACACTTGGAAATTATAGCATGTGAAAATAGGCGTAAATTCTCACGAAATGTTGTAACTACTGTGCAACATGAACTCCGAACACTATTTCAGTACCCCAAACTTGCATTGAAACTTAGAGCTTATTAGTAGAACTTAAATCATCGAATAAAGAATACATTGTTTTTCTCTGTAGAGTTCATAAAACTCTGAGAAAAATAAAAGCCACGTTTCATCTCTACTAACATGATAGAATGAGTACTGCAGCTTCTGTCTTTGTTGATTTCATATGGAATGACTCTATACATATTTCCCTATGACCCTATACGTAAAGTTTTTTTATTTTTATTTTAATTTAATTTCTGTAAAATTCTTAGGCGAATACGTGTTTTCAATTCTAGCTTATTTAATATTATAGAGCCCCCAACATGGCAAAATCAATGCCAAATATTTAAACCATAATCGACAAGCCTTTGTCACATACGTACGAGCACCCTGATCAATATCGCCAACAATAATTACTTCAAAATATCTAAACAGACATTTAAAAGTTACTAAAACCCTATCTTATCAAAGTTAGCAGTAGACGTTTTTGTCGCTAGAGCATGTACAAATAGTAGCTAAATTAGTATTTAAAATAGCTAATTTTAGCTACAAAGTCGCTAAAACTAGCATCTCTGATCCTGATAGGGAAGCTCCTGAGATTACTATACTTGTAATTTGGAAAGACTGCACCTTCATATTAAGTTGCAACCACACAGAAGGGAGAACTGTTGCTATGGATACGTACTCATGTATACCTGATAGGAATGGTCGCCAAATTTCGTTACCTCTACAGCAGGATAGCGTGGAAAATTGTACATTAGTTTACACGCCGCGCTCAAGAACCACTGATTCTGACAGACCCGCCTGCAATGAGGGGTGTTACGCTTCCAAATGCACGAGCACACCCCTAACATTAAAATTTTAACGTTAAAATTCGATAGAAACTTTGAAAAATTCTACTTATACCCTCCCAATCTTAGTTTTACACCTCCAAAACTGAAAGTCGTGTCAGAATTCCTGTCAAGAATACACAGGAGGTAGAGAGGAAGGAAAAGTGGGAAAACGGTAAATTTTATCCCCCCCCCCCACCGCTACCCACTATTTAACCCCTATTACTTGCCAAACTCACCAACCACGCAAACTCCCAAAATGCCGACTATAGTAAATAAATACTCTGTCGTGTGCTAATATGTTTTACTGTGAGAATAATGGCAAGAAAGTAAGTTTGGGGTGTAGAAAATCAGCAGGATGTTCATCCTTGGACTAATACAACTGTTGACGCGGTAGCATTTCAGTTTTAACCTGTGTTAAAAAATTCTTTGTGATGGGGTATTAGCTTAAAAGTTCTCTCAAATTATTCTAAGGAAACTTTCTTACAGACCTATGAAGACTAGAAATTATTCAATGAAGATTGCAATATTGCTTTTTGTATCATGACAGACAATTTTAATAGACAGTTTGACTTACATTGTGCAATATATGCATGTGGACCTCATAATTACTGGATGATGAGTTTAAATCCCTTTAAAATTTTCTGTCATGGTATCTCATTCTTAATTTCTCATAATGAGTTAATTTCTTGATTTTGGCGTTGCGATTTGACAATATTGAAAGTAGAGAATGGTTCAAAAGACAAGACATTTGTATAATCTCAGTTTAACTACGCGTGTTTGAGGTTAAGCGCAACCTTTTATGATATTGGATCAGTGTTGATGAAAATTAACTAATTGACTGAAAATTGCTGCCCTGTTGCGGAGTGGTGCCTCGTTTTCCTTGGTCGATGCTCGAGATGTTTTCCTGCCCTCTATTCACACAAAACTAGATATGGTTAAAAGAAAACTTTGGTGAAATCAAAGGAGAAGAAAGGTGAGGAATTCAAATAGCTAATAGAAAATTTCCCCAAGTCTAAATGGTAAATTAAAGATGGGAACTTTTTGTTGAACCACAAGTCAGAAAATCGCTTTTATTTCACATTCTTAGTTTCAAACAGCTTGGGATGGTTTCGTTGGAAACCGAAAGGAAGAAAGATTATAATGTTTTCGTGAAAAATAAGAATTGCACAGTCCTATTTAAAAAGTCACTTTCTGCACTAATATTTGTATGTTTTCGAAGAGAACTTAAGTAATGTAGGTGATATGCAAGACATCCTAACCATGGTTCGTACCGGGGAAGATGATAGTCGAAAGAAAATAACACGAAAGAAAATAACACGAAATAAAACTAATTTTCTTTTAATTTCTTCTTCGGTATTCTATATTAAATTTTAGTTCACAGCTTCAAACTGAGTTTTATTTGTTTTCCCAGGGTTTCGGTCACTGTATTTCTACACTAGAGTGTCTATGTTATGATTTTAGTTTCGTAAATATTGTTGCGGAATTAGATTTTTTGTCTTACCTAAACCCCAATCCTGGATTTTGCTAACCTTAATTTAATTGCCCAAATAGAGCGAGACTCTATGCTGAGTAACAAAAAAAAAAAAAAAAACAGGAAAAAGTAAGAAGAAAGAAAAAGTTTATTACGAGAAATTGTGGAAAGCCTGAAACATTGTCATTTCCCTGCTTAGAAACATCGAGTTTTCTAGAATTCGTAAATAAATAACAGCATGAGCTGTGCAGGAAATTTGGCCTCAATCTGGTCTGGTGATACATAAGATTTCTGTTGTTTTTGCGGAATTTAGAAAACAACGATGAGAATCTAAGGGAAGCGGCATAAACAAAGGCTAGATAAAATCAATAGAAGCTGATGGAACAATTATAGCAGACAAACTGTGGTCAAGAATAGACTTACTCGTTACTCAACTACCCAAAACATCCTTCCTCAGTTCCTGTCGAATTGTTCCAGAACGAAATCACGAGCTTTTACGTAAGGGCTACGTGTTCATGAAATTCTTTCTAGAACAGTCCAGTGTAAACAAACTTAGGCGTGTCAAAACGACCTCATATAAAAACCTAGGGACGGAAGTTTCAGGAGCCTTACCAGTCCTCGACACCGTTGGAACGACACCACTGTGTGAATTGCAACCAGATAGGAACTTAGAAAAACTACAATCGACAGGTTAGTCAATTAAATTCTAGGACTTTGAAAGTTTTCGTACATGAAACATATTTTGCATTGCGACACGTAGCATGTCTTACTTTCACGTCTTTATACAACGGTATCGGTCCCCTTCACTTAGAAGTTGCCTAGCTAGAAATTGATTGTATTAACTTCAACTTTGGCAATGGAATCAAAGGAGAGGTAGTCTGTTGTTTGTTGAAACATTTGTTTAATATTAGTTGTTTAATCGTACATCCATAGAAACGAGAAATGTTCATTATAAGAATTTGTTAATATACTTCCATGATGTACCTAATGTAATTATCCTTCACATTTTTTTTATTCTTATTAGCTTGAAATAAATTGCATAAAATGTATTTGGATGTGTTTTCTCTTGACAGCTGTTTCCCTTGAGGCAAATATGCCGCTGGTTGACCACGCTTCTTTAGTCACGTACCAAATTTGCTCGAACCTCTGAAACCCCTGAAACCTGAAAAGGTTGCTATTACGCCCGCGAACTTGGCTTTACTCTTCTCTGTAGAGTACCGCCACAATATACTGGAGACAACACGAACAATTTTATTCAATATACCTACTATACGAAAAATGTGTCATAACGCAAATTCCTCACGTGCTACAATTTTTCTATACCCAATTATCAAATCAGTGACTCTAATTTGATAAGAATTGTGAATATTTTTCTTTACCGAAAAAAACTGAAACATCGTTGCCAAGGCAACTCAACCAATCGAACCCTTTCTCGTACGCAACCCAAACCACATGACTGTCATTTTGGTTGCATAAACAACAAGGATATGTCGGCTTGGGGTCAATAGTACCTATGGACATGGAGTTTAAAAATGGCATCCAAGGTCAAACGTTTGGGGTCAAACATACTTTAAGGTGAACAGAACGATAAATAAAATTGCAGCTTTATGATATAATCATCTTCAGCCATTTCCTATCCACTAGTGGATGAAAATCTACCCCAGTTTTTCCACAAATCTCTAAGCTGCTATCCTAATCCATGTAACTTCTGAAAACCACTAAATTTAATCTATTCTGCTTGTATTTGATCGTCTTCCTGTCCTTCCTAGTTATTCATAACATGCATCTTTCCATTACCCTTTGTATAAATCTTAATCTATGATTCGTTTTCACATTCAATGTCCACGTTTCGCAATTATACATCATTGGTAAGAAACACCGATAGCAAAATTTACACTTGTGTGTGTTCAAGTACGCAATCAAAGGATCCCAGGTTCGATTTCCGGTGGTCAATTGCTGAAGGTCCAGGGTTCGAGTCCCGGTAGGGGCATGGGTGTGGATTTTAACACTTAACAGCTAAAGGCGAATTTTGACGGGCCGAAGTCCAAAGTTACTAGACTGGCCCATTTAAAAAAAATAAAATAAAATAGAAGTGGTGAATTGCAATCCACTTAAAACTCTTTCTGTATTTATCACATTAACACCTTTTCTATACGATGGAAAGCAATGACAAGCCGCCATTGATTCACCTTCCCTAAAAACCTTCGTAATATACTACTACCAGATAGATCACTCACTCATCGCGTAGAAATAAAAGGGTATAAGTTACTATTTTAGCCCTATAAAAATATTTCTAAAATAATCTTTTAATAATGGATATCAATGTAATATTATTTATTTAAATTTAGAATTTGAGCACTTTAAGCGAGACTGGCCGAATGCATTAGTTACCGAAATGGCTTCCAAATACCAAATTTTGAATATTTCCCCTTGGACACTTTCACAAAACGAGATCTTGATAGAAAGAAATTGATTAGTTAAGTATATTAATTATTTTCGTTTTCTGCAAAAAAGAAAAAAACTATCAATACATTAGCACGTAATATGAATGTAGCACGTCTGTTGTTAACTGACATTTGTTGCTGTTGTTGGTACCTACCGGATAACGGAAATTAAATTGAAAAAATGTCTATATTAGGCCTACCTTTTTAATAAGAAAACCTTGTTTGTGGTAAACGTTGAAATTAAACAGAAAAATTGAAAGCCGCCGCCAGTTCCCGGCTGAGTATGCTGTGGCGGTGTAATGAACAGTTTACCCAAACGGCAACTGAGAGACCCGAGTTCGAATCTCAGTCACGGTGGCAGTTATTTTTTTGTGTTTATTTCAACTATATTTGTTTGTTTGCTGAAAATAAAACCATTATTTTCACAGATATATAGTTTTTGTGTTTTGATTGTTAAAGGTTTCACCTTTCGTACGTATTGTAGATTTTCTTTTATTATGTCTCATAGCCACGGGCGGATTTATAGGGGGCATGGAGGGGCATTGCCCCAGTTATTTCAGGATTTAGGAGAGACCCTGGGGGGGG